>CAUYPK010130188.1:0-44420 GCA_963574355.1 Loris lydekkerianus
AAGACAGTTTATTGATCACCTACTATTTTCTAGGTACTGTTCTAGGCATACTTTCCAAAGCTGCCTCATTTTATTTGCATTAAAACCATTCCAGGATATGTTACTATCCCTTTTGTATACATGAGAAGACAGAGGTTCAGAAAGTGGGAATACATTGACTAAGCCCTCTCAGCTAAGAGGCTGAATCAGAAATTGAGCCCTGAGTGTCTGGCTTCTAAACCTGTCTATTCTCCCCAGTCAGGGCCCACAGGGCTTGGGAAGGTTAGAAACAATTATGGGGTAACCTGACTTCATTGCTTATCAGTATGAACCTAATGCAAAAGGGTATTTAGCTTGTCTACCTTTGCTGAGAGAAACAGAGGAGGGGAAGGGTGGGTGGCTTAAAATTTTTTATTTTATTTATTTATTTATTTATTTATTTTTGCTGGGGTCCAGTCTGTTCTCAGCACCCAGTCCCATCTAGACAATCTGAGTCTCTCTAATTAGGCCACCTTGTTACTGTAGTGACTGAGAAAAGATGACCTCAGTAGGCCCAGCTTGGCCCAGAACCGGTTGTCTGGGGGCAGCTCAGGGATCTGCATTATTGGGTAAGATAGCCACACTTTTTCAGTCCTGCCTAAGAATATCTGAGAATAAAGGCTCCAGTAAAACAGAAGTTAGTCTGCACACTTGTCTCCTGCCCTCAACAGAGGACAGCTCTGCAAGATAGACACTCAAAGCAGTGACTTGTCTCTGAGGCTGATTATTATACTTCATCTCCCCAACCTCTGCAGCTGCTCCTGCTGGGGGAAACTGAGCCCCAGCCTTTGCTGTCTGGGATGAAGCCTAGGCCCTCGGCAACCCAGCTCAGGAAGGTTCCTGCTTCCTTGTTTGAGATGTATTATTAAACCATAATCATACTGGGAGTGGAATCAGCCAAAGCAGTGGCTATTAATAGGGAGAGGAAGAAAGCTGACTCAGAAGGAAGCTGACTTAGGCTGCCGGGAGAGCCTGGCCACCTTGGCCTACAATCCCCAGCAGGAGGTCAGTGAGAGAGAGCCCTGAGCTCCTTTTGTTCCTGGGCAGGAGTCAGCATTATTTGGATTTCTCAACTTTGGAAGTAGAAACCTGAAGCAGCCCCGATCAAAAGGATCTTTAGCTGTCATTCCTGGGTCCTTGAGGAGTCTCAGAGCCCTGAGCACTAATGGCTTCAAGAGCTCTGACTCAGCAGAGCAGCGGCACTTCCATCAGATGCCAGCGATGCAGCCTGGAATGGGGCACTGGGGCCCGTTTCTGCAGCCTCCCTCAGCTGAGAAGCTAGTGCTGACCCAGCCCTGAGCTGGCCGGACCAGCCTTCTGGCAGAGATGTGCAAATAGGGAGATTCTGTTTCTGGCTCCTGGGAGGTGACCGTTCTCAGGTGAAGGGCCCCAGCAGGCCATGCTGCAGAAGGGCCTGGAACGGTGGGGAAAAGGAAGTTTTTTGTAATTTCTGTAAAGACCATGCATTCCTGAGAGAGTTAAGACTCCCGTCATTTGGTAGATTCACCATCATTAGGCAGCTGGGGGCAAGAGAAATCCCCAAATTTGGCCCAGGCTATGCCCCAGTAGAAACAGAACTGCTCCTGGCTTCTGGATCCACAGTATCCCTCTGTGCCAGGCACTGATGTGCTTTCCTTAATATTCTTCATAGACATCTCGCCACCCCAACAGGTGGGCATTATCACTTTTCAGAGGCGAAAGCTGAAATTTCAAAAAGGTGAAGTCACTTGGTCACACGGCTAGCAGCTGACAAAGAAAGGACTAAACCTCCCATCTGCCTGACTGCAGAGAAAAAGCCAGGTGGCAGGGAGCTGCCTGTGTGCACAAGGCACGTCCCATCTTTCCCATTTCTCTTACGTAGACCCAGTTGTCCCCAAGTTTGTCATGACTTGAGTACTCACACTGAGGCCGGGGTGATGAAGGTCTGTGTGTGCTGGAGGGGAGGTGCTGAGAAGTTGGAGGAGTGACATGTTGCCATCTTGCCTGAGTCTTTCTGGTTCCTGAATCTCTGCAGATGGAGATTTGGATGGAGGTAGGACATAAGAGATATTTTCTGTTCCTCCTTAAAAATATTTAATATCTATTGGGCTTAGCTCTGGGTGACCTGGACATTTCAGATTAAAGAACTACCCAATGACACCATTGATCTGATATTTTTTCCTACTGTTTTCCACAAATCCTTAAACATAGTTCCATGTGTTAAAAACTATCTTCATGTATGTATCACTTTAAAGTTATACAGGTATCATAATCTACCTCTCCATACTGAGATCTACCTATAAAATATCTTCTTATAGAGTCAAGAGTATAATATCAAGGGGCACGTCCACTGATTATTATATGGGGCACTTCATGAACCTGAAAGAAATCCTGTGACCCCAGACCCTAAGTCCAAAGCTCCAAGTACTTGAGGGAAGAGTTTTCCACCCCCATCCCCTGGCTATCAAGGGTTCTCAATATAGAGGTGAGATCAGACCAGGCTTATGGGAATTTGTTCGTCGTTTTATAACCGTATCATGGCCCATTCTGGGATCGGGGGGGTTGCAGAGTCATTTCCAGGCTCTAAGCTGTTGTTTGTGGTTCTTATGTTCTCTTTTGGTCAATTCTTTTTTCTTGCTTTTTTTTTTTTGAAAGGCAAACAGCCTAACAGCAATAACAATCAACAGGAAGGTGGCAACACCTAGACACACATAGCTGCCTCTTCTCTCTGGAGTCAGAGTCAAGCAGTTCTCACTGTACCTTGAACTAGGTCACCTGCAGGTCTGAGCTGCTACCGGGCTGCTGAGGGAGGGTATTTCTAGTCTGGCTCTCGGGGTGCTGTCCTGGGCAGTGGAGTGGGAAGGAGGCTGGATTTCAGCTTAGCATGGGATTGCCCCTCCTCTTTTCTTCTGGGGAGGTAACCATTTTCAGATCTGTGGGTGGGGAGGAAAATCTTCTTTTCCAAAAATAATCTCTCTCTGCAGTGGGGTTGGAAGCTGGACCAAGCTGCTAGCACTACTATTTTTACCCAGCTTGCAGTTGAGGGTGTAAATAGCAACTCTGGCTGTTTTTTTTTTCCCACAGCTGACAACAGAGTCAGCCTCTTGGAGGCAGAGGCTTTCTGGTGTTTTGCACAGAGAAAACAGAAAAAAGTTTGCCCTCAGGCCCAGGAGATGATTTCTGGACCAGCGGGGCAGAATACAAATGGAGGTGGCATCTTCACACTTCTGTTATCTTGGTCTCTGCCATAAGCGCCAGGCCCCATGATAGCTGCTGGGCTGAGGCTGGTTTAAAGAAGCACCCTGCAGAATCATGAGGGAAAAGGCAGGTCCACATACATATCTCTGCCTGTGCCCACTGAGCATTCCAGGAGCCAGAGCAGCTGTAGGCTCCAGCTGGCTATCCCCCTTGCCCTCCCTCTGGCATTAGAGACACTTTCCCAAAGGTTGCTGCCCTGGGAGCATTTCTTGTTCCAAACCTACTAGATTAGGAGTTGAGGAATGACAGAGAAAACATCTACTCAAGGCTTCCCAGATGACAGAATGTCTCTAAAAATATATGCCTCCTAGTTCTCAAGGGATTGGGGCCCCCTGGCCATTGGTCCTGGAGAGTCATTTAGAGGTCACAGTGAGAGGACAGGCTCCCTCCATGCCCCCGTGTAAGCAGAAGCTGTGAAAAAGTAAGCAAAGTCTTGGATCACATCTCTAATTAGCAAGAGTGAGTGGGAAGTTCAGCCTCATAAGGGCCCCTCACTGGTCCTGGCTATGAGTGAGAAAAATTAGCAAGGACTGAGACGTGCCCAGCTGGCAATTCTCTATCCCTTCTCTTCTGGGGAATGAACAGGCTTCAGTTGCATTTCCCTGAGGTCAAACTTCTTACCCAAATCTGTCCCTGGGGTGTTTGGCCTGAAATAGGAGATGAGTTATGAGTCAGCAAGAGATGCGTGCTTCATTATGAATTACACAGCAAATCCTCCTGGAATGGCCCATTCTCTTCCTCTCAGTGCTCATCAGTCAATCAGAGTATTTCTAGAATATCTACCACATACTCAGAACTGGGCATTGAGGCACATGGTTCCAGTTTCAGGCTCTTCCAGCAAACAATTTTGTTTGTGGGGTAAGAAAAAAGATTGGAGGACAGGTAGGCAGCTGAGTAATCCCCGATCTGCTTTATTGGAAGCGGTTTCTGTGGAGCATCCTTGGACTTGATTCTGGGCAGCTGTTAATTGCAAAACTCACTGCCAATTATGGAGAGCTAAAGTGGCATGGGAGAGCTTCTGATGGTAAAAATAGGGGCAGGTAATAGATGTAAAAATAGGGGCAGGTAATATATGTAAAATAGCTTTACATTTGAGAAGAGAGGATGAGAAGCTACTGTCTCCATCACTATGTTCTGGGTTCCCATTGTTAGTGTGGGTTCTCTCCCAGGGTTGGCCAGCAAAGTCTAATTAGTGACCTCCAGCACCAGGGCAAAACTGTGTCTTAGCTAGAACAGAGGAGATTCATGCTGGGTTCAGGGCATCCTGGTTCTCACTGGGCTCAGTCACGTTAAACAGCCAACACCAGTTTTCAGTAAAGTCCGTTGAATTTTAAATGTACTTTTGGCTAATTTGAGGAATTGTTATCGTCCAGTTGAGCTGGCAGTTTGTGCACCAAACTCCAAGTCTACAAACTGTATATGTGTGTGTGTTTTGAGGAAGCTTCTTGAAACTTAGATGGTCAATGTTTATCTTAAAAACAAAACAAAGAATTCTGAAAAAACAGAAGCAGGAAAAAGTGCCCTAGTGATTAAAACCAAAAGCATGTGACAGACATAATGCTGGCCTGAGCATTTGTTTTGAACAATGCTCACAGCCCCAGCCTTGACATTGGGGAAATTGAGAACATGGTAACAGACTTCCTATGCCTAGTATTTCCCTGGATTTCCTGGAATCTGGCTTGAAGTGCCACTTCCCCTGGTGTCACCAAGGAGTTAAATGTTGGTTCTGCTCTCCCCATGACTAATAATGCACTGTGTGGCTCTGAGATCATCCTGAAGGAAACTGACAGTCAGCGTGGGAAGAGCGTGAGCTTTCAGTGCTCTTGAAATGCCTTTGATGGGCATGGTGAGTGAGCAAAAGGATCATCGCCACCTAGAGCCCCCGATTGTGTAATTCTGTCGTGAATTCTTGTTTCTCCCTTTGAATTTTGTATGTTTTAAAATAAAGATCTCTAACTCCTTTGGGAGCTTGATATTGTCATGATGTGTGAATTATTCTATGGAGAGTTATATTCTGGACATCAAACACACTCCACCACTTTGAAAAATAACCCATTTTGATTGACAACAAAGCAGAATTAACTGACCTAACCGAAGCACATGTGATGTGTGGGAGGGAGACTGGGTCTTCCCACTCCTGAAGGCTTTTTTCCTTTTGAAAGGAGCCCAAATTGCATAACAGTCCTAGCTTCTCCCTACCTGCTCACTCCTCCCTGAGCAAGAGAAGTAGTTTAATATGACTGGTGAGTCTCTCTTCTTTTCTTCTTCCATGCAAGCTTTTCTTCTGTGGATAGGAAGGGGAGGCCCACTCTGGTCCAGCTGCCTGTCACTGAGCGGGCAAGTCTACCTAATTCTGAATATTGGGAAGCTCTTCTGTCTGACAATATAAGCCACATTCTATAATATCAGCTTTATCAGTAATAAAGGTTATTTTTGGTTCTCATCTAGCTTACTGCTATGTTCTAATTCCATTCAAAACTTGCAGAGAAGGCAGCAGGCTGCAGCTTGGGAGCCTCCTCAAAGACCCTAACATATTTTCTGGGAGACTTCATGGTGATTAGAAAAAGCCTGACGTTAGAGTGAGATCTGGCTTCAAGATCCACATCATCACTTTCTTATAGAACAGCAGGTTCCTGGACTGTCATTTGAGTAAAGAGGACTTTAAGTTATATAGAAGGTATTCTTTCCAGCTAAAATGCATCCATTTGAAAGGTATTTAGTGAAGGCCTCCTGTGTGCCAGGGGATACAAGGTGATGAAGAGAAACATTGTCTCTGCTGTCACAATGTATAATCTAACTAGGATGCATCAATCAGAAAGTTTCATGTTTCAAGTGAAATAAAACAACCTCCTATTTAGGTTTAAGTGATAAAGGGAATTTTTATCTCACTGGAGATTCAGGCACAATTTGATTCAGGGCTCAAGCAACACGACAACACAGGTTATCCATTTCATAGCCCTGCTTCCTCTGGATTGGATTCATTTTTTTTGTTGTTGTTTTTTTGAGACTCTGTTACCTTCAGTAGACTGCCTTGGCGTCATAGCTCACAGCAATCTAAAACTCTTGGGCTCAAGCAAGTCTATTGCCTCAGCCTCCCAAGTAGCTGGAACTATAGGTGCCTGCCACAACGCCCGGCTATTTTTAGAGATGAGGTCTGGCTCTTGCTCAGGCTGGTCTCAATCTCGTGAGCTCAGGCAATCCACTTCCTGGGCCTCCCAAGTGTTGGGATTATAGGCGTGAGCCACCATGCCTGGCCTGGATTCATTCTTTAAAGCACATGATGGAACCCCTCCTTTCTCCTGGCAGCTTCAAGCTTTCCCCTATGGCTGCAACAGATCTAAGACTTCATTTACCAGTCTGAGAAGAGTCCAAGTTCCAGCAATCCCTGCAAACTTTCGAGGTCCACTCTGAGCAGAGCATCTTAGGCACAGGCCATCTTAAGTCCTGAGCTCGGGGCTTTACAGGATACACTGATTGGCTTATACCCAGAGGGGTCCACCCCTGGATACGGGTAAGTTGGGCCCTTGCCACTTCCAGAAATTTGGGTACCTATAAGAAAGGGAGACTAACAACCAATAACTATCCATGATAGAAGGGAAAAAACAATAAACTTGTAACTCTGCTCTGAAAGAACAATTCAGCTTATAGAAAATGGAGACATCCCATTACTACCTGGCGATACAAGCACAGAGCTAGGAATCCAGAGATTTGGATTCCAAATTCTGAGGGAGCCCCTATAAACAGCAGACCTGCAGGGATGTTGCAGGAGATAATTGACTTCTGTCCTTAATCTGGCCCCTCAGGAATTTCCCTTGGGTTGTATTCTTCTGCTCTATGATTTCATTACTTTTTCTGTAAAGAAGGATAATATGTATCTGAGAGGGACACTAAAAGGATAACTGAGGTGATCTGCAAAGCACGCAGTACTAGTCACTAAATAAACCTAAGCTATCTACTGGCACGTGTCCATTATTCTTTCAGATTTAAGGACGTTCAACCAGGCTAAACATTAACCACACTGGGGCAGATCAGTCCCGCATGAGCTGTGAGCCATGAAGATACACAGGCCCTCAGTGTTCTAAATTCAAAAGATCTGTGCAAAGCAAGATACACCCCAAATAAATTGAACTTGGACACAAATGCAAGGTAGAGAGAATGCTGTACCTAATTACCACAGCCTGTTCTAAAAAGGTACAAGTACTTGCTGAGCAACTAAAAAATGCCAGTGGTACCTAAGCAATCCTTTATTTATGTATTCATTCAGCAAACGTATTTTGGGTACCTGCTATTCAAGAAGCTATGATGGGAATGCATAGGTTACAAGGCATGCACTTAAATCCTCTTTAGAATAAAGAAGGGATTGCCCTTAACAAGTAAGTAAATTATTATAAGAAACCAGACACAAAGCTAAAATGAACTAAAGATCTACTATTACACTAGCCAGGTGTGGTGGCTCACGCCTGTAATCCCAGCACTTGGGCGACCCAGGCAGGTGGATTGCCTGAGCTCATAGGTTTGAGACTAGCCTAAGACAGAGTGAGAACTTGTCTCTAAAAAAAAAAAATAGCTGGGCGTTGTGGCGGGTACCTGTAGATCCAGCTACTCAGGAGGCTGAGGCAAGAGAATTGCTTAAGCCCAAGAGTTTGAGGTGTCATAGCACTCTATTGAGCGTGACAAAATGAGACACTGTCTCACAAAAAATGAAAGAAAAAGATCTACTATTACACAAGATACAGAATAGGCAAAACTAGTTTCATTTTGGGAGTGGAAGTGGGAGAAGGACGGAGCCATGCCTAGGACTGAGTGAACTGACCTTGCGTAAGGCACAGGCGAATATATAGGGGTAGCTGGGAGAAGCAGCATGTGCCTAGTCCTAGCACCTCAGGAGACTGAGGCAGATGGATCTTTTGAGCCCAGGAGTTCGAGGCTGCAGTGAGCTATGATTGTGCCACTGTACTCCAGCCTGGGTAACAAAGCAAGACCCTGTCTCTTTTATTTTATTTTTTTGACACAGAGTTTCTCTTATCACCTTCGGTAGAGTGTCATGGCGTCACAGCTCACAGCAACCTCAGATTCTTGGGCTCAAATAATCCTCTTGCCTCAGTCTTCTGAGTAGCTGGGACTATAGGTGCCTGCCACAATGCCTGTCTGGTTTTATTTTTATTTATTTATTTATTTATTTATTTATTTTTTTGTAGAGACAAAAAAATAGCCCTTGGTAGAGTGCAGTGGCGTCACACAGCTCACAGCAACCTCCAACTCCTGGGCTTAGGAGATTCTCTTGCCTCAGCCTCCTGAATAGCTTGGACTACAGGCGCCGGCCACAACACCCGGCTATTTTTTTTGTTGCAGTTTGGCCAGGGCCGGGTTTGAACCCACCACCCTCAGCATATGGGTCCGGCGCCCTACCTGGTGAGCCACAAGCACCACCCGCCTGTCTGGTTTTAGAGATGGGGTCTTGCTCTAGCTCAAGCTGGTCTTGAACTCCTGAGTTCAGGTGATCTGCCTGCCTTGGCCTCCTGGAGTGCTGGGATTATAGGCAGGAACCACTGCACCCAGCCCTTAGGTTTGGACTTTAGAAGGAAGAGTTGCAGTAGGGAGTGATCAGAGGCTAAGAAATCAACAGGGAGGCTATTTCAATAATCTAGAAGAGATGTGATTAAGTCTTTTTTTTTTTTTTTTTTTTTTAAAGAGACAGCATCTCTCTCTCTCTCTCTCTCTCTTTTTTTTTTTTTTTTTTTTTTTTTTTTTTGATCTCTTTTTTTGATTGTGCTATCCTGGCTAGAGTACAGTGGCACAATCTTAGCTCACTGATCACTGCTACCTTGAACCCCTGGGCTCAAGCAATCTTCCTGCTTCAGCCTCTGGAGTAGTTGGGACCATAGGCAAGAGCCACCACGCTTAGCTAATGTTTAGTTTTTTGTTTTTTGTTTTTTTTGTTTTTGAGACAGAGTCTCAAACTATCACCCTGGGTAGAGTGATGTGGTGTCACAGCTCACAGCAACCTCAAACTCTTGGGCTCAAGTGACACTCTTGCCTCAGCCTCCCAAGGAGCTTGCTGGGACTGCAGGCACCCGCCACAATGCCTGGCTATTTTGTTGTTGTTGTTGTAGTTGTCATTGTTGTTTAGCAGGCCCTGGCTGGTTGCAAACCCACTAGCCCCAGTGCATGTGGCTGGTGCCCTAACCATTGACCTATGGGCGCCAATCCTAATTTTTAATATTTTTGTAGAAACAGTGTCTGCTCTGTTGTCCAGGCTGGTCTTGAATTCCTGACCTCAAGCAATCCTCCTGCTTCAGCTTCCTAAAGTAAGCTCTTGATTAAAAAAAGGGGGAACACTGGGGCAACGCCTGTGGCTCAGTGAGTAGGGCGTAGACCCCATATACCGAAGGTGGTAGGTTCGAACCCGGCCCCAGCCAAACTGCAACAAAAAAATAGCTGGGCATTGTGGCAGGTGACTGTAGTCCCAGCTACTGGGGAGGCTGAGGCAAGAGAGTCGCCTAAGCCTAAAAGCTAGAGGTTTCTGTGAGCTGTGACACAGCACTCTACTGAGGGTAACAAAGTGAAACTCTGTCTCTAAGAAAAAAAAAAAAGGGAACAGAATGGGTTCAAGGACGAATTGAGAGATTAAATCAATAAGACTTGATAATTAACTTGATTATTGTCTGGGAGATGAAATGGGCAAGGAAGGAGTTAAGAACGATTTGAAAAAAAAAAAAACACCCATGCATTGTGGCGGGTGCCTGGAGTCCCAGCTACTCAGGAGGCTGAGGCAAGATAATTGCCTAAGCCCAGGAGTTGGAGATTACTGTGAGCTGTGATGCCACAGCACTTTCTCAAGGGCGATAAAGTGAGACCGTCTCAAAAAGAATGATTTGAAAATCACTAGTCTATGCAGCTGCGGAAACAAGGGCACCATTAACCACAGTGGGGAATAGAAGAACAGGAGAAGAGATAATGACATGCCGTGTTTAAGGTGCCTACATGACATTCAAGTGGACCACCCACTGGAAGTTAGAAACCTCTCTACAGTTGCTGAGGGAGATGGAGGCTAGAGACTGAGCTGGGGAGAGGTAGATTACCAAGACCATGGACTTAACATAGACCAGGTAGAGCTGAGCAGTGAGAAGAGCACCAGGACAGGCCCCATGGAGCACTAATGTAGACAGACGGGCCAAGGAGTAGGAGGCAACAAAGCAAAGCAATAACTAGCCTCAGGAGAGGAGCCAGGAGAACCAGTCAGACGATGTTTTAGACATTGCGGGAAGTAAGAGGAGGAGGAAGCAGTCAAGGAGGTCAGAGCTGCTGGGAGTTCTAGTGTAGAATTTGTGCCTTTTCCCATTAAAGAGGAAAGCTTTTCACAGTAGGGCACAGTACTCTGCATAAAGCAGACAGTATGTGTACACCAGTCTGTAGAGATTCATAGAGGTACCAATTCAGAGATTGCTAGTAACCGCTAGCGGAGACCTCCAGTTTAGAGACACTACAATTTTAAAGCATTGTTTTAGGATCAAATTAGCTATAAGAAGAGTACAACTAACATACTAATACCCAAAGAGATTGTAGCCTTCCCCAAATTCCATTAAAAAAAACTACTGTTATCACCTTGTGTATTTCTTTGTATTCGGTCTTCAGGAGAAGATATGTGGTTAACACTAGGAAATAAGGAAGCTGGGGAATCGTAGTTCAGAATAGGGGAGTTCAGTTGCAGTTGCTGGTACATAGAAATTGGTGTTAATGTGTTTGACCTTTAGAAAAGTCATTCTAAGGGCAGCTTCGTGGTGTTTTGGGAACTCGGCAATGTTAACTGAACATCATGCAATGCTAAGTTCTTTTGCATTTTCTCATTCTTCTAACACTGTTTGAGTACCCTGTATGTTCTGGACACCAAGCTAAGGACGGAAGACATCTTCCCATCCCTCAGGAAGCTCTCGGTCCAGGCGGGGTGCAGTGGCTCAAGTCTGTAATCCTACTCTGAGAGGCCTAGGTGGGTGCATTGCCTGAGTTTAGGAGTTCAAGACCAGCCTGAGCAAGAGTCCCCATCTCTAAAAATAGCCAGGCGTTGTGGCAGGCGCCTGTAGTCCCAGCTACCTGGGAGGCTGAGGCAAGAGAATTGCTTGACTCCAAGAGTTTGAGGTTGCCGTGAGTTATAATGCTACAGCAGTCTACTGAGGGTGACAAAGTGAGACTGTCTCCAAAGAAAAAAAAAGAAGCTCTCGGTCCAGAGTGGGACATGGACAGGGGATGTGATGAAAGACAATGTGAAGGATTGAGATGAGCAGCATGAGCAGCTGAAGACAGAGGACAACCTGACGCACAGGGTGGGCGACGAGGGCAGCGGCATGGCTGGAGGAGTCTTACCAGAAGAGACAAGGTCTGCCAGGTGACTGCAAGGTGAGGATGAGGTTCCAGATCAAGAGGAGAACAAATGTGACAGTAAGAGAGAACCATTCCATGTGGTGGGACATAGAGCACAAGGAAAGGAGGGAGGGCAGGAGACAGCTGGGGGAGGTGGGCAGAGATCTCATCGGGCCCCTGTAAGCCCCTCTAAGGAGTCTGAACTTTAACTTGAAAGCAACAGGGAGCCACTGAAAGAGTGTTAGAGTGTTTCAATGTCCTTTCCTTTTGATGTATTTCTTCATCTCTTTGTGTGTTTTTTTCCCCTCCCTCTCTCCCTTCCTCCCTTCTTCCTTCCTTCCTTGCCTCCTTCCCTCCTTCCTTCCTTCCCTCTTTCCCTCCTCCTTCCCTCCCTCACTTTCAGAAATTGCAGGTGATCTGGCCTAAAACCTACAGAGGAAAAGGGCAAGGGATTTTGTGGGAGGAAGATAGGCTGATCTCTCAGCAGCTCGCCTTGCTGAAATCCAGGGGAAAACTCAAAGACGAATCATCCCTGGGGGGCTCATCAAGACCACTGAAGATGAAGGGGGCGTCTCCCCAACAGAATTCTGTTCTTTCTTACCTTTATAGTTGCTCTTCCCATGATCTGAAACCTCGTCCTCCCCTTCAGTCACCTGGCAGGCATTGTCTCTTCCAGAAAGACTTGCCCGACAGGGCAACATTGCTTATTTATGTTTTGTCCACCTTTAGGTTGGGAAAAAATAGACAGAGTTGCAGATTCCTAAAACCTAACTTTTCTTGTTGGTGGTGTTGAGACAGGGTCTCCCTCTGTCACCCTTGCTAGAGTGCAGTGGCATCATCATAGCTCACTGCAACTTCAAACTCCTGGGCTCAAGCCATCTCCTGATCTCAAGCCATCTACTTGGCCTCCCGAGTAGCTGGGACTACAGGTGCTCACCACCATGCCTGAATAATATTTCTTTCTTTCTTTTTTTTTTTTTTTTTTTGCAGTTTTTGGCTGGGGCTGGGTTTGAACCCGCCACCTCCGGCATATGGGGCTGATACCTTACTCCTTTGAGCCACAGGTGCCACCCAGTATTTCTATTTTTTATAGAGATGGGGATCTTGCTCTTGCTCAGGCTCATCTCAAACCCCTAAACTCAAGCAGTCCTCCTGCCTCAGCCTCCCAAAGTGCTAGGATTGCAGGCATGAGCCATGGTGCCTGGTCTGAAACCTAACTTTTGATGACAGTAAGAAACACAGTGAGAGAATCCCAGAAGTAATTCACATCACCAAGAGACTTCTATCCAGATCTGGAGATGCCTATTTGGTTTTAATGAGGGGGCTATCACCTCCAAGGTGCGGATAGAAATCTTAATTACAGAGAGACTCTTCCTCCTTAAAATGGGGTCCCTGGACCAACCAAGTCAGCACTACCTGGTTAGATAAACAGAAATCTCAAGCCCCACTCCAAGCATACTGAATCAAAATCCACATTTTTTAACAAAACACTTGGGTAATTCCCATGTACCTTCAAGCCTTAAATGTCCTAATCTACATGATAGGGAAAAAAATCCCTCATTGGTAAAACTTATATCACTGTGTTGCAACCTGTGTTTTGTTTTGCATGACTGATTGATGCATAATCAGTTTGTCAGCCTCTATGATTATGAATTTATGTTCAAAAGTAAACTCAATCAGGGTTAAAATAATTTCTACTGTACTGAACATTTCTAAGAAATCTCTTTAGCACCCACAATGTTGTGATCTATTGTGATCGCCAGCTGATGGGTAAAAGACTTATTCTTTTTCTTTTCCTATTGTGGCAAAATGAACATAACATAAATTTATCGTTTTAGCCATTAAAAGTGTACAATTCAGTGGTATTAGGGACATTCACCTTAGTACATAATCATCACTGTGTTCCATCTCCAGAAAATTTCCATCTTCCCAAATTGAAAGTCTGTACACATTAATTAAACAGTAACTTCTCAATACCCCCTGCCCTCCAGCCCCTCACAACCATCATTCTACTTTTTGTCTCTATAAACTTGACCTAGCACTTGACCAAGTACTTCATATAATGGAAACATATAATCTTTGTCTTTCTGTAACTGTTATATTTCACTTAGCATAATGTTGTCAAGTTTTATCCATGTTATATCATGTGTCAGAATTTCCCTCCTTTTTGAGGCTGAATAACATTTTGATGGACACTTGGGTTGCTTCTGTCTTTTGGCTATTGTGAATAACGCTGCTATGAGCATGGGTGTAGAAAGATTCATTTGTGCCAGGCATGCAAATCCTTTCCCTCAGCTTACCTACATTATTTCTTAGAGGTGTGCCGTAACAAACATAAAATTCACAGTCAATGGATGTTCTCAATGGATTTTCTTTAATATATCAAGTCTCTAGTTGACTCCTCATTAAGAAAAACGAATTTGCTACTGTTGGGAGGAAAATGTCTTTTCTATTTAGTCTTATCTGGGAGTAGTGTCCTCCTGAATATAAACTCAGAGCCAAGCCGAGACATTAATTTATGAAGCTCAAGTATTGATTTGGTGACACCATTCTCTTCCTCTGATGCTGTTCCTATCAACCCAAATTATCTGAGTGAATATAGAAGCCATTCTTTCCCCGAATGTACTGGGCAGCTGGTGACAAGCTGCTTGCTGATAGGTTCTGATGAACCGTTGGCTGCTACTGGGCAGTCAAGGGCACCCCTCACAGAGTGTTGCTGGGCAAAGGAATCTGTTGCCCTGAAGCCAGGGAGAAGACACCATCTGGATAGACCCAGGGCTCCATACTGATTTAGCAAGCTACAGCAGGGCTCAGACAAGGGTGTGGATTCCTGAGCTTATGGGTGAACTATTTATTTGAAAGAATGATTTAAAGGGCTGGGCACAGTGGCTGATACCTAGCACTCTAGGAGGCTTAGGCAGGAGGATCCCTTGAACCCAGGAGTTGGGGACCAGCCTGAGCAAGAGTGAGACTTTTTTGGTAAAAATACCAAAAAAAAAAAAAAAAAAAAAAAAAAAATTTGGCTGGGCGTCGTGGCAGGCACTTGTAGTCCTAGCTGTCCAGGGGGCTAAGGCAGGAGGTTGCTATGAGCTAGGCTGGTGCCGTGGCACTCTAGCCTGGGCAACAGAGTGAGACTTTTTTTTTTCTTCAGACAGTCTCACTCTGTCACCCTGGGTAGAGTGCTATGGCTTCACAGTTCACAGCAACCTCAAACTCTTGGGCTTAAGCAAAATCTCCTGCCTCCTCCTTCCATGACTACAGGCACCCACCACAACACTTGGCTATTTTTAGAGATGGGGTCTTGCACTTGCTCAGGCTGGTCTTGAACTCCTGAGCTCAGGCAATTCTCCAGCCTCGGCCTCCCAGAGTGCTCGGATTAGGGGCATGAGTCATCATGCCTGGCCCAGAGTTAAACTCTGTCTCAAAAAAAGAATAAAGATATAAAGGGTATTATCTCCTTTACAAAAAGTTCTTTTTTGGGGGCCTCACTCGCCAAAATTGCTTCAGGAAGCTGAGGGGCCAGGCTGCCCCTGTATGCTTCTCCTCAGGCTCCCGGTGGTGCTCTCACACTCTCCATTTCATCCTGTTTCACTTCTGGGACAACTGTCAGGTATGTGTGAAGATGAGAGGGTTACAGCTATAACAACTCGTTTGGAAAATAAACCCCAAAACTCTGGATTTCATTTTGTGTCCAGTCACTTTTGCTTTGCAAACTAAATCTAGATGTAAAAACAGGGAACAAGCACAAGTTCCCCATTTTCATAGTAACTCTTGGCCCTCAAGGATGGTTCACTTTAGAAACCTAAAACACATTTGGGCTAATCGTTCAGGAGATCTGATTAAAAGCTTTACAGAGATTTGCACCACTGTTAAGAAAGGCTCTAGCAATTTAGGAGAATGCACATGTAAGGAATTTCCTTTTACCTGATTATAAAAGAAGAGCTAGAAAACACTGCCCAGTATACAAGAAAGGAAGGGGTGAGGGCCTGTTTGAATCCAAAGGAAAAAAGTTTACATGTCTATTGGTGAGCACATTTGAAGAATTCCCATAAAAACCACTGACTAAACCAAAATATGTAACCTGTAGGTTATAGACATTGCAGCCATAGCAGTGTGTGTAGCTAGAAGGATCTAATGATAGTTTGAGAACATGCATAAAGCAAAGTATTTGGAAATTACTCCCCAGAATTTTTTTTTTTTGAAACAGAGTCTTACTCTGTCACTCTGAGTAGAGTATCATGCTGGCATCGTCCTACTTCACAGCAACCTCAAACTCTTGGGCTCAAGCAATCCTCTTTCCTCAGTCTCCCAAATAGCTGGGACTACAGATGCCCGTCATGATGCCAGTTAGTTTTTCTATTTTTAGTAGAGACAGGATCTCGATCTTGCTCAGGCTGGTCTTGAACTCCTGAGTTCAAGCAATCCACCTGCCTCAGCCTCCTAGAATGCTAGGATTAAAGGCGTGAGCCACGGCACACGTCCAGAATTTATAATTTGCCTCCTCCCAGGTTTATGGTGATCTATCCATTTGAAATGTCCTTCCCTTCTCCATTAATATATGCTTATTAACTTATTCAAGAGCCAAGTAAAATCTTACCACCTGCAAAAAGACTACCCAGACTGACCCCTCTTAATTGTAATCATTCTTTTGCACCCTTTCCAAATGTGTGTCCTATCTGTCCTAGAGTAGTACATGATATTAATTAACTTTTTTTTTTGGAGACAAGGTCTCCCTCTAATGCCCACGGGCATTATCATAGCTCACAGCAACCTCAAACTTCTGGGCTGAAGTGATCCTCCTGCCTCAGCCTCCCGAGTAGCTGGGACCATGGGTGCATGCCAAAATGCCTGGCCAATTGTCTATGTTTTATAGAGACTGGGTCTTGCTAGGGCTGGTCTTGAACTCCTAAGCTAATGAAATCCTCCCACATTGGCCTCTCAAAGTGTTAGGCTTACTAGTGTGAGCCACCATGCCTGGCCTAATGACCTATTTCTCAATGATCATTTTTATGCCTTTTTCCATGTGTGGTTTCTAGACTCCTAATTTTTAGTCTAGACCAGTGGTTCTCAACCTTCCTAATGCCTCCTAATGCAGTGACCCTTTAATACAGTTCTTCATGTTGTGGTGACCCCCAACCATAAAATTATTTTCATTGCTACTTCATAACTGTAATTTTGCTACTGTTATGAATTGTAATATAAATATCTGATATGCAGGATGTATTTTCATTGTTACAAAAGGGTGGCAACCCACAGGTTGAGAACTGCTGGTGTAGACGCTCTGTGAAATAGGGACTATTTTGCAGGAGGAAGGGTGTTTGGTGGTTTTTAGCATTTTCTCCTGCGTATCCTGTAGCAATGCTCCTCAAACTTTAACATGTACATGGAGATTTTACTAACATGCAGATACTGATTCAGTAAGAACAGATCGGGCCTGAGATGCTACCTTTCTAACAAACCCTCAGGTGTTACTGCCATTGGAAGACCACACTTTTGATTAGTAGCAAGGCTTGTAACATCAACACAGCACTTCAGCAGAAACAAGCAAGACTTACATTGCTAACAGTTCCCAGGAAAATCCCCTTCTCAGTCCAGCCCTTCCAGCAAATGCTACTTTGCAATAAGGCTCTTCCCTTTGATCACTAGGTTGTCCCCTAAATTAATTGAAGCCTGAGGACATTTTTGTTAAAGTGCAGTCGTTTGAATTTGTGTTTAAATTCAAGAATACAATTGGTTTTACTAAGGAAATTTGAGAGAATTGGTGAGTTATTTCGGATATGCAGGGCCCAGCCCTGTGATGCTAGGCTTCTCTTGATAAGAGCCACAATTATACCAGCTGGTCGCATAAAAGAGAGCACACTGCTGCCTGCATAGTGTGCTAAGAGCTTTCACTCCCCCTTCTGGACTAGAGGCCCTCATTTTCCTCCCAGGTGGGTCAGGTGTCATCCTACCTCACAGCAACCTTATCCGCTTGGCTCAGCCTGAGGCAGACATAAAGCTTACTTTTATTTTCCTGTGTTCAGTAAGCCTCTGTTTCCTGTGTAAAGTCCCACTTCATCAGAGTCAAAGAACTCCCTCTTAGTTTCACCTTTGAAACTGGGGAAATTAGTCTTTAGTCATTCTAAACAGATTTTAATAAATGCTTTTTTTGGTTTGTTTGTTTTTTGAAGCAGTCTTACTTTGTCACCCTGGGTAAAGTGTTGTGGCATCATAGCTCACAGCAACCTCAAATTCTTGGACTCAAGTGATCCTCTTGCCTCAGCCTCCTGAGTAGCTGGAACTATAGGTGCCTGCCACAACACCTGGCTATTTTTAGAGATGAGGTCTCGTTCTTGCGCAGGCTGGTCTGGAACTCATGAGCTGTGGCCATCCACCTGCCTCGGCCTTCCAGAGTGCTAGGATTACAGGTGTGAGCCAATAAATGCTTTTTAACTGGGAAAGACAGACCAGGAGGATGAGCTGGCACTAGTGAAACCACAAAGACATCTGACTGGACTTCTAGCATGACACTGACAAGAAGGGAATCCTGTCTCTCAGGGCCTTGGTTTACTTGTCTGGAAAATCAAGGTGTTGGGTTGAAAGACTCCTCTAATCAACTTATCGGACAAAAGGCACACAGACAAGAACTCCACAGCTGGCTACCTGGCAGCACAATGCGACTGGGAGTCTCTTGGCTGACTGGCATCTGCTCTCTGGGCTCAGCCTAAATGCTTGCCCTGATATGGTGCGAAGTTCTCCCTCCCTTGAAAATCGAGTGCTTCACGTCCGTCTGCAGAAAGATCTGAAAAGACGTGCCCTGTGCTGCCACCTAATGGTTCTTATGCTACCAAGGCGCTTCTTCAGGACTGGATGTGGTAGAATCATCAGGTCCTTCATACAAAATCCACCAGCTAGGAGGGTCTAACAGGAGAGAATAAAAACTGTCCTTCCAGCATGCCACCTCATTAAGGGAATCAAGGACTATGACTAAGATTATATTGTAATTTCCTTCTTATTGTTATTTCCTGTTTCGTTGTAGCGATTAGCACTAAATTTTTAAAAACAAAAAGGACCAAGATGTTTGTTTTCAAAGGCAGCAAGGAAACAGGGACCTGGGGAGACAGCACCAGGGTTTGAGGTAAACAACTCCAGGAGATGAAGTGGGTGGAAGGGGCTGAACAGCTGAAAGGAAAGAGGACCAAGTCCTCATGCTTGTTTGAAAAAGGAAAGAGGAGGTGGGGGAATGAATGTAACCATCTTAATAGCATTGTTATTCTTTCCTGTTTTGTCTCTAGATGTACAAGTCTGTTTTCGAGCCTGGAAAATGAAGCCCGTGTATCTGCTGGTGTTCCATTCAGGGCCCTTTGTAGCAAATGATACTCCTACAGAGTAAGGATCCTCAATCCCAATCTTATAAAAGAGCCACACAGAGAAGGTTCCTAGAAGGGGCAGCCAGGGGTAAGGCTGTAGAGAGTGGTGAGGACTGTGGTAAACTACAGAGCACTCAAGGCATCCAAGGAGGCAACAGCTACCACCCTCAGATGTTTATAGGCCTGACCAAATTGTGTCCATGCACTGCCAGATCTTTCAGATTTTCAAAGGAAGATGGAAATCTGGATTATCATGTGAAGTCTCCATATTTTTTAATCTTGGTAGATAATGTTGCTTAAAAACAAACAATAGAAGCACTACCCAAGCCAAAGAAAGCATGTCAGTGAGATATATTTAGCCCAAAGCCCAGTTCTCAAAATAATTTGTATTCTGGAATCTTAAAGCACTAATGTGATCCTTTAAAGGCAAGTAGTCTTCAATCAACAATAACAAACTATAAGCAAACAAGCAAATACCAGACAAATTACGGAGATATAAAATGCTTTGTTTATTTTATTTTATTTTTGAGACACAGTCTCAAGCTGCCACCCTGGGTAGAGTGCTGTGACATCACAGCTCACAGCAACATCTAACTCTTGGAGTTAAGTGATTCTCTTGCCTCAGCCTCCCAAGTAGCTGGGACTACAGGCACCAGCCACAATGCCCAGCTATTTTTTGGTTGCAGTTGTCATTGTTGCTTAGCAGGCCCAGGCAGGGTTTCAGCCACCCTGGGTGTATGTGGGTGGCACCCTGCCAACTGAGCTACAAGTGCTGCCTGCTTTGTGTTTAGATTTGTTAGAACTATTGTAACTAGGAATCTACAGAGTTAGTTTGTTAATATTTCTTTTTTTTTCATTTATTTTTATTGTTAAATCATAGCCGTGTACATTAATGCAATCAAGGGGTACAATGTGCGGGTTTCATATACAATCTGAAATATTCTCATCAAACTGTTTAACGTAGCCTTCAAGGCATTTTCTTAGTTACTGTATGTAGGTATTTGTATTTTGCATTTAGTAAGTTTCGCCTGTACCCATCTAAGATGCATGGTAGATGTGGCCCCACCCATTAACCTCCTTCCACCAAAACCTCCCCCCCCTTCCCCTTCCTTGGCCCTTTTCCCATAGTTTGTTAATTTTTCATATCCAACTAAAAAGTCTTGAAGATATTCATTCAATAAATCATGAATACATTTATACAATGTAAAACTTTCAGGCTGAGTGAGGTGGCTGATGGCTGTAATCTCAGCACTTTGGGAGGCTGAGGCATGAGAATAGCTTGACCTGGAGTTCCTGACTAGCTTGAGCTACATAGTAAGACATTGTCTCCACAAAAAAATTAAAAAAAAATTATCCAGGCATAGTGGCATGCACCTGTAGTCCCAGTTACTTGGAAGGCTAAAGCAGGAAAATTGCTTGAGCCCAGGAGTTTGAGGTTGCAGTGAAATATAATGACACCACTGCACTATAGTCCACACAATGGAGCAAGACATTGTCTCAAAAAATAAAAATAAAATGGCTCGGTGCCTGTAGCTCAGTGGCTAGGGCGCCAGCCACATACACCTGAGCGGGCAGGTTCGAATCCAGCCCAGGTTTGTCAAACAACAATGACAACTACAACCAAAAAATAAAAATAGCCAGGTGTTAGGTGGGCGCCTGTAGTCCTAGCTACTTGGGAAGCTGAGGCATGAGAATCACTTAAGCCCAAGAGTTTGAAGTTGCTGTGAGCTGTGATTCCAAGGTACTCTACACAGGGTGACATACAAAAAAAAAAAAAAAAAAAGAATTGGCTTTGTGGGACACATCTGGGCAGGAAGACTATGACTTCCTCTTATCCAGACATGATGTTATTCTGATGTGTGTCTCCATCAACAGCCCGAATAGTTTAGAAAAGTGGACCCCAGAAGTCAAGCATTTCTGCCCCAATGTGCGCATCATTCTGGTTGGGAACAAGAAGGATTTTGGTAATGATGAGCACACAACATGGGAGCTAGCTAAGTAGAAGCAAGAACTGTAAAACCTGAAGAAGGCAGGGTGGCGCCTGTGGCTCAGTGGGCAGGGCGCCGGCCCCATATACCGAGGGTGGCAGGTTCGAACCCAGCCCCGGCCAAACTGCAACAAAAAAATAGCCAGGCATTGTGTCAGGTGCCTGTAGTCCCAGCTACTTGGGAGGCTATGGCAAGAGAATCACCTAAGCCCACAAGTTGAAGGTTGCTGTGAGTTGTGTGACTCCACGGCACTCCACCAAGGGTGACAAAGTAAGACTCTGTTTCTATTAAAAAACAAACAAACAAACAAACAAAAACACCAAACACCTGAAGAAAGCAGAGATATGGCATTGGCACTTTTGGATACATGGAGTGTTCACCAAAGACCAAAGATGGAGTGAGGGAGGTTTTTAAAATGGGTATGAGAGCTGCTCTGCAAGTCAGATGTGGTAAGAGAAAATCTGGGTGTCTTGTCTTGTGAAACCTTGGTGTGATCACAGCACTTAACACGGTTAATTTTGAAGTGCTGTTTATTAATCTTAGTGTATGATTACTGGCCTTTTTAAAATTTATCTATAATTTACCTAAGAGTGCAAATCAAAAGTCATCTTGCTACCAGTATTTAGAAGACAACCATGATTATTAATGATGTCCAATTCATCTGGCTCACCAGACACTGCTCTAACACCCCTATTCTGCACTCCCACCTGACACATCAGCCTATAATTCAAGGAATTTTTTAATAACTTCTTGCTTATTTCTAGAAAGAGAAACAGTTGGTAACTTTTGTGAATTAGGCTATAACTGCTCTGTAACTAACATGTTCTGCCTGTCATCTGGCTTCAGGGTTTTATAACAGACCTCACTGGCATAGCTCTGGGCTGGGCATCTAGTTTTTTTAAAAGGTGCTCAGCAGGGCGGCTCCCATAGCTCAGTGGTTATGGCACTAGCCACAAACATTGAGGATGGCGGGTTTGAACCCGGCCCTGGGCCTGTTAAAACAACAATGACAAGTGCAACAAAGAATAGCTAAGCATTGTGACGGGTGCCTGTAGTCCCAGTTACTTGAGAGGCTGAGGCAAGAGAATCGCTTAAGCCAAGAGTTGGAGTTTGCTGTGAGCTGTGACACTATGGCACGCTACCCAGGGTGACAGCTTGAGACTCTGTCTCAAAAAAAAGAAAAAAGAAAGAAAATGTGCTCAGCAGTCAGAAAGGCCAAGTCCATGCAGCTGTGGCAGTTACAGTTCTGTGGTTTCATGTTAGTTACCTTATAGTTACTGTGTAATAAGTGCCACTTACTGTATGTTACCCAAAATAAATATATCTACCTCAGATTAGATGTAGTAGTTTTTATATAACTGGATTTCCTAATACTGATGTTTGTCATCCCTGAAGAAAGTGTATGGATTAAAAAAAAAAAAAAAGAAGAAGAAGAAGAAGAAGAAAGAAAGTGTAGGGCGGCGCCTGCGGCTCAGTGAGTAGGGCGCCACCCTATATACCGAGGGTGGCGGGTTCAAACCCAGCCCCAGCCAAACTGTAACAAAAAAATAGCCGGGCATTGTGGCAGGCGCCTGTAGTCCCAGCTACTCGGGAGGCTGAGGCAAGAGAATGGCCTAAGACCAAGAGCTTGAGGTTGTTGTGAGCTATGACGCCGCGGCACTCTGCCGAGGGCGATAAAGTAAGACTCTATCTCTAAAAAAATAAAAAGAAAGTGTATTTGGAAATAAAGTCAGATGGAAAACAGATTTTTAAAATTTTTGTTTTGTCACTTTCTCTGAGTAAAGATGGCCACATAACCCCTGTTCAGCCCCACATGTCCCAGTACCCCTCTCCAGAGCTGGGCTAATAGGAATTGGTTTCACACTTGAGGCAATTAGACCCTTCAGAAGGTGGCACGACCTGTCTCACCTGGGCTGTAGTGTCTGGCTCTGATTCTCAGGACAGCTTTCTCCTCACTGTATCCAGGTTCTCTCCCAGAGGAGCCACCAGTTCTCATGTGAACCTCTCAGTCTCTCTCCAACTGACTGAACGTTTTTCTGTACCAGTTAATTTTTCCAACTACAAATAGAAGAAAGGTAGTTTTCTATAAACAAAAACAAAAACTTTTTCTGTAAAGGGCCAGATAGTATTTTAGACTTAGAGGGTCATTCGGACTCCATTACATCTTCTCAGATCAGCGTTTGCAGTTGCAAAGCAGCTTTAGACAATATATAAACCAACGGAGATGGCTGTGTTCCAATAAAACTTTATTTATAATAGTCAGGAATCTAAATTTGGTCTATGGAGCACAGCTATCTGACCTAGAAGATTTAAGAGTTTCTTGCCTAGTGCAACAATTTTCTTTAAGGAAATTTACATGTTTTGTCTGTTTTTTTTCCCTTTATTTGTGAATCTTCCAAGCAATATGTTTTGCCGTCAAGACAAATAATTAGGGCGCTATCACCATGACGTTTTAATTTATAATTGTAAGTAAAATACCCCAAATAGCTTTCTACTATCATTTAGTATAATGTAAGTTATAAATATCCTGCCAAAGATACTATAACCATTGGCAATGTACTGTTCCTACCTAGCTACTGAGGTTAGTTTGCCAAAGCTGTCTGAATGTGAATTTAATTTAGGATAATTTTTCACAAAGGGAACCATTTACACAGGAGAATGTTGAATTTTTGACTAAGATAGTAAGTATTTCAATGGAATGATTCAATTCCTCTGTGTTTTGTTTGGATTCGAAAGTGTTGTAAAGAGGTGACAGAAAGCTGAGCACACCTGTTTGTCTTCTGAGTCCAAGCACTTAGTACTTGGTACTCTCAAAAAATGTGTTCTGGCGAGGTGTGGTGGCTCATACCTATAATCCTACCACTCTGGGAGGCCAAGGCAGGTGGATTGCCTGAGCTCATGAGTTCAAGACCAGCCTGAGCTACAGCGAGACCCTGTCTCTAACAATAGCTGGGCATTGTGGTGGGCACCTGTAGTCCTAGCTACTCGGAAGGCAAGGCCAGAGAATCACTAAAGCCCAAGAATTTGAGATTGCTGTGAACTGTGACTACATGGCACTCTACCGAGGGCGATAAAGTGACACTCTGTCTCAAAAAATATCAATAAATAAAAATAAAAATGTGTGGCTCCGTGCCCATAGCCCAGTGGTTAGGGCCAGCCACATGCATTGAGGCTGGCGGGTTCGAGCGTGGCCCGGGCCAGCTAAACGACAATGACAACTGCAACAAGAAAATAGCTGGGCATTGTTGTGGGCACCTATAGTCTCAGCTACTTAGGAGGCTGAGGAAAGAGAATCACTTAAGCCCAAGAGTTTGAGGTTGCCGTGAGCTGTGACGACATAGCACTTAACTGAGGTTGACATAGTGAGACTCTATCTCAAAAATAAAATAAAATAAAATGTGTTCTAGGCCGGATATGGTGGCTCACACCTGTAATCGTAGCACTATGGGAGGCTGAGGCAGGAGGACACTTGAGCTTAGGAGTTAGACACCAGGCTGAGCAAGAGCGAGACTCTATCTCTACTAAAAATAGAAAAATTAACCAGGCATGGTGGTATGTGCCTCTAGTCCCAGCTACTTGGGGGCTGAGGCAGAAGGATCACTTCAGCCCAGGAGTTTGAGGTTGCTGTGAACTATGATGATGCCATGGCACTGCACCCAGGACCAAAGAGCAAGACTCTGTCTCCAAAAAAAAAAAAAAAAAAAGGGGGCCAGGTGTGGTGGCTCACGCCTGTAATTCTAGCACTCTGGGAGACCGAGGCAAGTGGCTTACTTGAGCTCCCAAATTTGAGACCAGTCTGAGCAAAATCCCTGAGACCCCATCTCTACTAAAAATAGAAAAACTGAGGCAAGAGGATCGCTTGAGCCTGAGTTAGAGTTTGCCACGGCACTCTACCCAGGGCAACAGCTGGAGACTCTGTTAAAAAAAAAAAAGACAGCAAACAAACAAATTAGTATATCAATTTTTATCTTTCTATCACCAATAGAATATGTTCCAAAATATTTGCTTTATGAATAATAGCAGACAGACACTAATTTCTTTGGATGTCACTTTTATAAAATGTCAACTACAGATGCCTATTTACATGGCTGTGGAAGATACTGTTTGGGGGGCACCAAAAAGCCATTTGTAGTCCTCTTCTCCTTTGTTTTCTTCTAGTATAAACTCCCTTGCAGGTAAAGGGATGTGCCAAAAGTTATAAACAGAAGTATCTGCTTAGAGCTTCTAAGACAGTTTTTTTTAGTAGGGATGATTTGGCTTCTTTAACCTTTCCCTCTTCTTCCTAACCCGGAACACAGAAGCAATACTAGAAGCTCAGCAGCCATCTTAACACCATGAGGACACAAGGAACAAACTAAGATGGTAGAGTGGAGAGAAAGAGAATGTTTTCTTTGTTTTTCTGAAGAGGACGTTTTGATGATATAATTGAGCAGCTTGATTAGACCTTAACTGAACTGAACACCTTTGAGTTTCTTATTACATGAGAAAAAATACATTCTCCAAGGGCGAAAGCCCTTATTATCTGGTTTTCTAGCACCCACAACCCAATCCAATCTTATCTATTTGGGGCTATTTAAGTTTCCTCCTCCCTTCACATTCTATTGACATTGCTCAGGAAATAAAAGGCAACAGTGATCTAGCATCCAATGTTTTCTACTAATTCCCCAATTCTTATTGTGCTACTTTAAAAAATTGAGGTTAAAGTTATTTAAAATTCTTGTTGCAAACTCAAATAACATGTAAGATCAAAATCCTTTGAGTTTCATGGGAAGAAGTCCTATTATAATACATCAACAACAAGTTCAAAGAAAATGTTCTATAATTCATCTTCTAAGAAAATCAAAGGGACTGTTAATGGATTTTTTTTTTAACTTGTTTTAGGTAGCAAACATTTATTCCAACAAACTATCCAAAATTTGTTTTAAAATACATGAATAGGGCAGCACCTGTGGCTCAAGGAGTAGGGTGCTGGCCCTACTGGAGGGGGGTTCAAACCCAGCCCCAGCCAAAAACTACCAAAAAAAAAAATACATGAATACATATAGCTTGCATTTTAGAGTTTGATGTCCCCAAACCCATTATGTTTTATGACATACACATTAGATTATTATAAAGATCTCTCACCTGTAAGAGCTCCTAGTTGCCAAAGGTCAAGTTGAGAATCACAAAAATAATGATGGGGCTTGGTGCCCGTAGCTTAGTGGTTAGGGTGCCGATCACATACACCAGGGCTGGTGGATTCAAACCCAGCCCAGGCCTGCTAAACAACAGTGACAACTGCAACAACAACAACAACAACAAAATAGCCAGGCATTGTGGTGGGTGCCTGTAGTCCCAGCTACTTGGGAAGCTGAGGCAAGAGAATCGCTTAAGCCCAAGAGCTGGAGGTTGCTATGAGCTATGATGCCAACGGAACTCTACTGAGGGCAACAAAGTGAGACTCTGTCTCTAAAAAATAAAAATAAAATAAAATAATGATGGTAATGGATTATAACACATTGAATGAAGTGTAAAAATTCTGTGAGTTTACAGTGATTCAGAAACATGCTAGCTAATAAATAATAGACAAATGACAGAATTTGAGTTTATAACTGCCAATGTAGTCAGTCATTGATTCATGCTAGGATCAACAATGGATGACAAAGCCATCGAGTGAAAGGATGTCAGGGAACAGGATAATCAATGGTTTTAAAGCAGTACTCCACAGACCAATTAATAAATCCAAAGGGAAAATCTCTATTTTTTTTTTTTTTTTTGAGACAAGAGTCTCATTCTGTTGCCCCAGGCGAAAATGCCATGGTGTAAGGCTAGCTCACAACCACCTCAAACTCCTAGACTCAAGTGATCCTCTTGCCTGGCTTTAAAGATATGGTCTTATTTTGTTGTCTGGACTAGAGTACAATGGCATGACCATAGCTCACTATAGCCTTGAACTGCTGGGCTCAAGCACTCCTCCTGCCTCCGCCTCTTGAATAGTTGGGACTACAGGCACATGCCACCCAACCTGGCTAATGTTTCTTATTTTTCCTAGTATCTCTAGGGTCTCACTATGTTGTCCAGGCTGTTCTAGGATATATGGGTTTGGATTTACCTGAAGAATATTGCATCTCTTTACCACACAAAGCCATTTCAGTTGCATTACGGGCAAACTGAGGTTGACTCCCAACTAGGGTGACCAAACATTCTGGTTTGTCCAGGACTAAGGGGTTTCCCAGGACATGGGATTTTTAGTGCTAAAATTGAGACAGTCCTGGGCAAGCCAGGATGGTTGGGCATCCTAATATTGGCACTTACTACCTATATGAACCTGAGTAAATTATTTACCTTCCCAGAATCTTAGTTTCCTTATCTGTAAGAAGGAGATTCCATACATGTATATGTATGTTTCTTCTTTTTGAGACAGAGTCTCACTATGTCACCCTCAGTAGAGTGCTGTGGCATCACAGCTCACAGCAACTTTAAACTGTTGGGTTCAAGCGATTCTCTTGTCTTAGCCTCCCAAGTAGCTGGGACTCCAGGCACCTGCCACAACACCCAGCTATTTTTGTTTCAGTTGTCGTTGTTTAGCAGGCCCCAGTTGGGTTCAAACCTGCCAGCCTCGGTACATGTGGCCTGCACCCTAACCACTGAGCTATGATGCCAAGTCTATATGTATGTTTCTACATGGATGAACCTTGAAAATATGGTAAGTGAAAAAAGCTAGATAACAAACACTACCTATTGTATGATTTCATTTATATGAAAATGTCCAGAATAGGCAAATACGTAGATTAAGAAAATATACTAGTGATTTCTATCTATCTTCCCTAGAGCCTAGGGCAGCAGTTCTCAACCTGTAGGTTGTGACCCCTTTGGGGGTTGAACGACCCTTTCCCAGGGGTCACCTAAATACATCCTGCATATCAGATATTTATATTACGATTCATAACAGTCGCAAAATTACAGTTATGAAGTAGCAATGAAAATAATTTTATAGTTGGGGGTCACCACAACATGAGGAACTGTATTGAAGGGTCGTGGCATTAGGAAGGTTGAGAACCACTGGCTTAGGGGCAGTGGGGAATAAGGAATGACTGCTAACAAGTATGGAACTTTGGAGGAAGGGGCTGAAATGTTCTAGAATTAGATAATAGTGGTTGTACAACTCAATATACTAAAAATCACTGAATTGTACATTTGGCATATGAATTATATCTCAATAAAGCTGTTGTTAAAAAAAAGCAGGGAGTTGGGTGGTGCCTATGGCTCAAAGGGGTAGGGCGCAGGCCCCTTGCTGGAGGGTTAATAGATCCAGCTCTAATCTTCCTGATAGTGTTTTGTACCTGAAAACCGAACTGAATTAAAAGCTCAATGACAGATCTCAATGACAGTGGGTTCAAACCCAGCCCCAGCCACAAACTGCAAAAAAAAAAAGAAAAAAAAAAAAAAAAAAAAAAAAGCTGGGATTTACCATATAATCAATAAATTCAAACCATACCTAGGTATATACCTGAAAAAGAAGTTAAAACATTTGCCCACATAAAAACTTGTGCATGAAGGCCGGGCATGGTGGATGGTGGCTCATGCCTGTAATCCTAGCATTCTGTAGGCCAAGGAGGGTGGATTGCTTGAGCTCAGGAGTACAAGACCAGCCTGAACAAGAGTGAGATCTTGTCTCTACTAAAAATAGAAAAACGAGCTGGGTGTTGTGGCGGGCACATGTAGTCTCAGCTACTTGGGATGCTGAGGCAAGAGAATCACTTGAGCCCAAGAGTTTGAGGTTGCTGTGAGCTGTGGCAGCTACCGAGGGTGACATACTGAGACTGTGTCTCAAAAAAAAACCCAAAATACCCCCCCCCCAAAACCTCATGCATAAATGTTCATAGCATTATTCTTTTTTTTTTTTTTTCAGTTTCTGGCCAGGGCTGGGTTTGAACCCTCCACCTCCGGCATATGAGGCCAGCACCCTACCCCTTTGAGCCACAGGCGTCGCCCCATAGCATTATTCTTAATAGCCAAAAAGCAGAAACAAATGACCTGTCCATCAACTGATGAATGGATAAATAAAATATGGTATAGCCATATGATTTAATATTATTTGGCAATAAAGCACTGATGCACAGTGGGAACATTAACTCCTGTTCTCAGCCCCACTACCTTGAAAAAGGTGCATTCACCTTCCACACCGATTTACCCTGTGCCCCCAAACTGCCAGAGACTGTGTTAGCAGCTGGGGATCCAGCGGGCGGCCAGAGCAGGCAGCCAAGAGACTCTCTTCCCCACTCACTGCAAGGGAGCTGTTCCGAAGGAAGCTGTTCACCAAGGCAGCCGTGCCTACCTAACTGCTGTCTCCAACAGCAATGACAGCATCTGACTCATTTGTACTTTTGGAGAAAAAAGCATCACCTTGGGATCCTGATTTGGTGAGTTCTGCTTTGTTATAGGAAATAGAAGGCTCTGATGAATTGGGATGGGACTTTAGTTCTTTTCTGTGGTGTGAATAAACTCTACTCTGGCTTTTTCATTATGTTTGTGGACTATGACATTGACATCTATAATTCAAGAGATCTGTCATGAGTTTTTAATTCAGTTCAGTTTTCAGGTACAAAACACTATCAGGAAGACTAGAGCTGGATCTATTTAAGCTGAATCACATGAGTTCTTTTGATGAAGATTATGGTGGGCTAGAACTTCATGGGGAGTCAGCAGAGAGAGCAGTAGTCAAAACTCTGAAATTCCTGATAGACCTGGGTTCTATTAATACTTGCTAGATGTTCTTTACTAGCTGCAAGATGTAGGGGTGGGGTGTGTGTACATTCTTGATCTTGTTAAACTTCAGGTTTTTTTACTGGTTAATACAACCCTGGTGTCAGAGCTATTGTAAAGATTAAATGAGATAACACAAATGTAACTTTTAGCATAGTGTCTGGCACTTAGTAAGAAGGGCACAATAAAAACAGCCTGTTAAACTGGGCTATTTTGCATTACAATGGATTAATAGTACCATTCCTGGCACACAGCTGCACATGGTAAAATATCTCTGCTTGCAACTGCTATTTTTCCGGCTAGAGGTGAAGGCAAGTATTAATAATTCTAGCCAACTCCACCTACCACCGTTCACTCAATGAGGCCCCTTTCTTCCTTCCAGGCCTTGGAGATGACCCCTCTCTCTGCTCCCACATCCCCAGCTCTTCTGGGAGGCAGGGGTGTCTGCAGCTGCTGGTAGGGAGGGGACTGGAGGGATGTGTGACCTTTGACTTACGCTGGTATCTTTAGCTTCTTTGGAACTGAGGGCCCACTCCTCTCTAACACAGTCTGTCCACTGAGCACTCGTGAACTGGCGTCCTGGAGACAGATGGGCTGGATGTGAAACCCAGCTTGAAGACTTACATTTGGCGTCACCTCTATTTAGTGACCTGTATAATGAATATCGTCTACCTGTCTTAGTTCAGGCTGCTCTACAAACTACTCTAGTGGCTTATAAACAACAGAAATTTATTTCTCGAAATTCTTGAGGCTGTAAGTCTGAGATCAGGATGCTCCATGGTCAGTTCTGGTGAGGGCTCTCTTCTGAGTTATAGAGTGCAGACTTCCCCTTGGATCTTCTTGTGTTAGAGGGACAGCTGGAGAGCTCTCTGGGGTCTCTTTTATAAGGCACTAATCTCATTTGTAAAGGCTCCACCCTCATCACCTATTTACCTCAAAAGGCCCTACCTACACATTGGGGGTTTGGATTTCAACATACAGTATGAATTTTGGTGAGACACATTCAGTCCACGACACTACCTCACTGGATTAATGAGATAATGTACCAGAAGTACCCAGCACATACAAATAACTAAATAAACACTTCTTCTTTTCCTCTTCTTCCTCATTATTCAGTATTTTCCTAGCTGAGCAAAGGAAAAAATACTGATTTCCTCTCTTCAACCCCTGTTCTAACAATCCATCTGGATATTCTACTTTCCAGCATTATTCACTTAATTTAATTTAATGATATTCTGTAACCATTTTCTGTGCTCCCACTCTAGCACTAATCTGATGATGAAGATCTTTGTTAACAAATTTTACACTTTATTTTCTTTTATTTACAGATTTTACATTTTAATGTTATTTGAAAAATGCATGTCCACTAGCAGATCCTCTCTCCATAGCTGACCCCCAAACTAAGGCGTATCCCATAAACAGGAAATTCAAACTGTTTTCAAAGAACACCCCAGTTTCATTTCTCCAGGAAGTAGAAACTGTATCAACCGAAAAGATCATGGTGCTATTTGTTTCATTATGAGACAGAGTCGTCTGGCTATGTCGCCCTTGGTAGAGTGCTGTTCTGTCACAGCTCACAGCAACCTCAAACTGTTGGACTCAAGTGATTCTCCTGCCTGAGCCTTCCAAGGAGCTGGGACTACAGGTGCCTGCCACAATGCCTGGCTATTTTTTGGTTGTAGTTGTCATTGTTGTTTAGCAGGCCCGGGCTGGGTTCAAACCGCCACCCCCAGCATATGTGGCCAGCACCCTACCCACGGAGCTACGGGCACCACCATCATGGTGTTTCTTGGGATACTTCTTTGAGATCTCATATATCACTAGAATTAACCATAAAGCCAATGTGCACTGTTTGGGAGGCACTGTGCATTGTAAATAAAGCAAACACACAACTGAGCCTCAAGGAGTTAAAAATTTTAGAGGGAAGCCAGGTGCGGTGGCTCATGCCTGTAATCTCAGCACTTGGGAGGCTGAGGGGAGTGGGTTGCCTAAACTCACAAGTTTGAGACCAGACTAAGCTAGAGCGAGACTCTCATCTCTAAAAAATAGGTAGGCATTGTGGTGGGCCCCTGTAGCCCCAGCTACTTGGGAGGCTGAGGCAAGAGAATCACTTGGGCCCAAGAGTTTGAAGTTGCTATGAGCTAAGATGCCACATCCTTCTACCCAGGGTGACCAAGTAAGACTTTGTCTTAAATAAATAAACAACATAACATAAAATTTTAGAGGGGAGATAAGATGTGTATATTAAGAAATATGATACAGCAAGGCTCAGCATCTAGGGCGCCAGCCACATACACAGGAGCTGGTGGGTTCAAACCCAGTCCCGGCCTGCTAAACAACAATGACAACTACAACCAAAAAATAGGTTGAATGTAATATCAGGTGTACCCAGGTCAAGTAGAATGAGTTTGAAGTATTTCTTCTTTTTCTATTGTCTATAAGATTTGGCATGATCTGTTTTTCAAAATTATCTTTTACTTTTATTTATAAATATTAGTTGTCTATCTTTTGATACTTAAAAAAAATAAGAAGTTAACTGATGACTGCCTACTGAATCTCAGAGTCAAAGAATTCTATAATAGACATACTCTTATTTGATAATGTGAATGTTACTTTCTTTGCATTATTATTATTATTATTGCTTAATATTTTGATGTAGCAATTGTCTGATTCCTTTTCTGAATGTATTTATGTTCATTCGTTCTTTATGAAGTTTTTGTTTCTAGTCCTTATTTTAAACATTGTTATTGTTATTAAATTTTAAGCCTTTTTAATTTTGTGAAGGCAAAAAATAGAAACCTAATAAACACATGTATATGTAAAAAGAAATAGGTTGAATGTCCGAGCTACTTGGGAGGCTGAGGCAGGAGAATCACTTGAGCCTAAGAGTTTGAGGTTGTTGTGAGCTGTGACGTCACAGCACTCTACCAAGGGTGACATACTGAGACTTTGTCTCAGAAATAATAATAATAATAACAACAACAATACAATAGAGAAAGAAGTACGTGAATTGCCTGAGCTCACAGGTTGGAGACTAGCCTAAGCCAGAGCGAGACCTGTCTGCTACTTGGGAGGCTGAGACAAGAGAATCACTTGAGCCCAAGAGTCTGAGGTTGCTGTGAGTTATGACACTACGGCACTCAACTCCAGGGTGACTGGAGTTACATTTTTTTACATTTTTGTTATTTTTGTAAATTACAAAAATTACATTTAAGATGAATCTTAGTTAGAAAACATGAAATGCCCTAAATTTTTACAGCTCCTCTTTGATAGAAACTTTAAAAGAGGTTTGCCCATGGTTCAGCGCCTGTGGCTCAAGCCACTAAGGCGCCAGCCACATACACCTTAGCTGATGGGTTCAAATCCAGCCCGGGCGGGCAAAACAACAATGAGAGCTGCAACCAAAAAATAGTCGGGCGTTGTGGCAGGTGCCTGTAGTCCCAGCTACTTGGGAGGTGGAGGCAGGAGAATCGCTTGAGCCCAGGAGTTGGAGGTTGCTGTGAGCTGTGATGCCACAGCTCTCTACCCAGGACAATAGCTTGAGGCTCTGTCTAAAAAAAAAAATTTTCCTTAATAATGAATTGTGTTAGCATAGAAATAGAATTGTGAGCAACCATGCTGGGGAACAGATCCATTATATTTCTACCCTTTTCTTAGAAAATGAAATTTAAAAAGATATTAAAAATAGTTGTCATATAAAGAAACAATAAAAAAAGCCAAAAGATGTAGAAAAAGTATTATAGTGTGTTAAGCAGTTAATTCATGAAGAATATATTTTGTTATTTTTCTAAACTTATTAATATTTCTTGAAAGTTTTTGTAAATTTGAAATTTATTGTGGTTTCTTCTTGATTTCTAAATATTCATCTTAATTGAATTTATTTATTTTTTATTGTTAAATCATAGCTGTGTGCATTATTAATTGAATTTTTTATTTGTGATTTTATATAATAGTTTTTTCTTAAAGAGGCTCCTTCTCCCCAATCAATTGTACATATTTCAGACCTAAATCTGCCCCTGGGTATAAGAAGACATATGGCTTTTTGGCTAAGGGAGGGATATAGATTTTATTTTAGGTGTCATGGGAAGCCATTAAAATGAGGGTTTTTTTTGTTTTTGTTTATTTTTTTTGAGACAAAGCCTCACTCTGTCACCCTCAGTAGAGTGCCAGTTCACAGCAACCTCCAACTCTTGGGCTCAAGTGATCCTCATGCCTCAGCCTCCCAAGTAGCTGGGGTTATAAGCACAGGCCTTGGTGCTCAGCTAGTTTTTTCTATTTTTATTTTTTTATTTTTAAAGACAGAGTCTCACTTTGTCACCTGCGGTAGAGTCATAGCTCACAGCAACCTCAAAGTCTTGGGCTCAAGAGATTCTCTTGTCTCAGCCTCCCAAGTAGCTGGGACTACAGGTGCCCACCACAACACCCAGTTATTTTTTAGAGATGGGGTCTTGTTCTGGCTCAGGCTGGTCTCAAGCTAGTGAGCTCAGGCAATCTACCCAGCTTGGCCTCCCAGAGTGCTAGAATTACAGGCGTGAGCCACACCATGCCTGGCCTTATTAAAGTGTTTTGATTAGACAAGTGATATGAGTGGACTTACATTTTTAAAAGATGGCTCTGACTACCAGGTTATCTACAATCACATGGCCTTAGCAGGGATATGGAGAGGAGGGCCTCTGTCCATGCTGATGGTGACAAGGTGTGGGGAGTAGCCACAGATGCTCAACAGCAGGGCTCCTAGGGAGAAAGCCAGGACAGGGGTTCAGGGCAGGAGCAGATAAGCCCCAACTTGAAGGAGGTAAAGTGGCTCTGGTTCAGAATATTAAAGAAGAGATTGGATCTCCCCAATGGGATGGGACTTCAGTTGAGGAAATTGTGATCTGAGAAGCCTAGGGGATTCAGGGACACTGGAACACGTGATTGGCAGGGAAAGAATAAAAGGCACAAAAGGAGCAAAGCACAGCACAGGCAAGGGTAAAGGGACACATGACAAATGATGACAATGAGGACTGACGCAAAGGACAATAATGACAACAGTAGCTAACACTTCCACACTGTTCGCTGGGTGCCGAGTGCTGTGCTTTACATTCATTAACCCATTCATTTTTAAGGTGATAAGCTGCAGTCAGGTCATCGTATGCTTTAGGTGCCACGTTAAACAAAAGGGACATACTTTATTGATAATGAGGAGCCACTGAAGGCTTTAGAGCAGGTCTTATAGTAGGAAGTGAAAGAGAAGAATCAAGATTCCTTAGCTTGGGGAGCCTATGCACCCCCTGAAATTTAGAGCAAATATTTGTATGAGGGAGTCTTTTTCTGGGGAGGGTCTATGCCCATCCAACTGCAAAGGTGTTGGAGACTTCAAAAAAGAATCACTGGCTTAAGCAGTTTCAAGCCTAGAGGAAGAATAGGATGGTAGTATCCCAAACCACCCAGAGCATGAAGTGAGAAGGTAGAGTTGGGTGGAGGAGCTTAGAAATGATCACTTCCCTCTGAGATTACATTGACCTTCTGATGTTGTAGGTACATGTTGAGTGGGCAGTAGAGACTTAGATCACAGCCCTCCAGAGATCAAGCAAAGCTACAACCACAAGCAGGGGTATGATCCTCCACCCCAAGCTGGAGATTGAATGACGCTGTCAAGGAAAACAGAAAAGAGGGCCAAGGACAGATCTTTGGATATATTTAATCTGTGTGCTGTGCCTTTTCTTAAGCGCTTTCTGACAGATGATTTTTCTCTATACAGGAAATCCTTATGTTGAACTTTAGTTCCTAAAACACATTAAATCACACTCTGGCTTCTAAGAAGTGGCAAAAGGGGAAGCACATCATGACGACTTCTGTGGTTCACTTCTCATCGAGGGAAGTTATCTCTTCAAAATGATCAGGTGCTTCTGACCTTGTTCAGAAGAGTGGGGGCATTTTTGAGCAAGCTAGGAAGTATGTAGGATAATTGCAGAGCACTCAGAGGACTTGGTTCTAGCCAGTGTTAAAAATCTCAGGAACTCACAGAGTCCCTTCTCTCCCTGGGGAGGAAAGAAAAGATACCTGCTCTTGCCAGGAAAACTCTTGAAATATTAGGGCGGATTGCAAATGGATAGCTTCTGTCCTAGATCAAAGGTCCAAACCCAGATATATGCTATTGTGTAGAAATATCCCAAAGAAGAGAGACTGTTTTCCCAAGAATCTATTTAAATTTGTGTGGGCTCATTATTTCAATAAGAAAGTAGCTGCAGGTCAGGTGTGGTGGCTCATGCCTGTAATTCTAGCACTCTGGAGGCTGAGGCAGGTGGGTTGCTTGATCTCAAGAGTTTGAGACTAGCTTGTGCAAGAGCAAGACCCTGTCTTCACTCAAAATAAGAAAAACTAGCTGGTTGTAGGGGTGCATGCCTGTAGTCCCAGCTACCTAGGAGGCTTAGGCAAGAGGATCACTTGAGCCCCAGAGTTTGAGGTTGCTGTGACTTATGACACCACACCACTCTAGTGAAGGTGACAAAGTGAGGCTCTGTTAAAAAAAAAAAAAAAGGAAGGAAGGAAGGAAGGGAGAGATGCCAGCTGCAGTTTTAGTCTGTCATACCCAGAAATTACTTGATAGCCAATATCATAGAACTTGGCCTCAGCCATCCACACAAGGGGCGGTGGGAAATAGAACCAAGCATCAGCACCCTTAGATCCACCAGGTTGCACTGTAACTCTGCTAATCAGTGCCATTTGGCTGCGTTCTTCTGCCCAGCTCTGAGCCATGCTGGTCTGGATCTAAATAAATGCCTGCTTATTGCACCCACATCCATGAACTCGAAACCTTGCTGGCTTCTCTTAGAATGCAGCCAGGTTTGGCCCCACTAACTGCAGAAGTTGGGGCATAGTCAAACAAACAAAGACCTGGATTAGCTGCATCCTTGATGTGGGGCCAGTTCTAAGAGAAACACACTCAACTCAGAGGAAGCCTCCTAAGGCTGACAGAACAAATGCTGGCAGAATAGTGATGCCATGATGTCTGCCCAGGGTGAAGGCTGGAACTAGATTGAAGTGGAGCAGGTAGATGGCCAAGACTGGATATTGTAGGGCAAAAGGCACAACCCAGATTATCAACGGCGTCCTGATAGGAAAGTAGCCCAGTGGTGAAAAATTAAAAAAGGATCAATATTTCAGAACCAGGACAGGTGTCGTGGGGTGGCCTTTCTCCACCAGGTCTCCTTGTTACGGGTTGAATTGTGTCCTCCAAAATGCATGTGTTGAAGTCCTAAGCCCCAGTACCTTAGAATATGATCTCATTTGGAAATAGAGTTGTTTTAGACGTAATTAACTAAGATGATGTGTTTATAGTGGGTCCTAATCCTGTATGACTGGTGTCCTTTGTCAATGGAAAAGGACTCAAACTCTGTTACATAATTTTAAAAGATTTATGGTGAGTCAAGTTTGAGGACCACGGACACCCAAGAAGTGTTGAGCCAGTGGACTTGCTGAAGTTGAGTTACGGTTTCATTTTATACCTTCCAGGGAGACAGAAATTACAAGTAAGGTTGTAAATCAATACATGGAAGGAATACATTGATTTGGCCCCAAAAGGTGGGACATCTGAAAGGGGTGAGGAGGTTGGGCTTACAAGTTATAGGTGGGTTTAATGACTCTTTGATGTGTAATTGGTTGAGGAAATGAAGCTTTGGCTAAAAGCTTGGATGTTTTAAGTTAAGATAAGAAAGTCTATTAAAGACAAGCCACCAGCTTTACACTCAGATTCAATTGATTTGTTATATACATTGAGGACCTGCAGGTGTGGTTTAATGTTGCCTTGCATAGTCTAAAGTAGCGGTTCTCAACCTGTCGGTTGCCACCCACAGGAACTGTATTAAAGGGTTGCGGCATTAGGAAGGTTGAGAACCACTGGTCTAAAGCCTCTTAATGAGGGTGGGGCTGCAGTGGTTCATACCTGTAATCCTAGCATTCTGGGAGGATAAAGCAGGAGGATGCTTTGAGTTTGACCAGCCTGAGCAAAGCAAGACTCCCATCTTTACTAAAAATAAAACAATAAAAAAAAATTAGCCAGGCATAGTGTTGCACACTTGTAGTCCCAGCTACTCAGGAGGCTGAGGCAGGAGGATCACCTGAACCCAGGAGTCTGAAGTTGCTGTGAGCTAGGCTGATACTCCTGCACTCTAGCCAGGATGACAGAAAGAAGAAGACCCGGTCTCAAAAAAAAAAAAGAAACAAATTACAAAGGATATCTCCAATAAGGGGTGGGTGGGGGGATGATGAGGCCTGTCTGATCTCCCTTCCCATGACCAGCAACCCAGCTTTAGGGTGTATCTGGGGTCCCCTTGACCAAGAGGAAGTCCATTCAGTCAGTTGGAAGAGCTTAATATTTTATTTTAATTCACACCTTATAGAAGGAGAAATTTGGACACAGACACAAGGAGAATGGCATGTGACAATAAAGGCAGCGGGTAGGGTGATGCTTTTACATGCCAAGGAATACCACAGATCACCAGCAAGCCCCAGAAGCCAGGGAGAGACATGGGACAGATTCTTCCTCCCAACCCTCAAAGGCACCAGTCCTGCTGATACCTGGATCTTGGACTTCTCACCTCCAGAACTGTGAGACAACACATTTCTGTCGCTGAAGCCACTCAGTTTGCAGCATTTTCTTACAGCAGCCCTAAGAAACAAGTATGCCCCTTTTCTCTAAAACTGTAGGCTTGTTCTCCTCTGCTTCTAACCAGTCGAGTCCTAGTCGAGTCCTAGTTTCAGAAGAGATGGAGGTGTGGAGAGCTTTTCAATAAAAAACAGCTCCTGCAGTGCTCACAGGTCTATAGAGTTCATTGGCGTCAGCAGGCAGAGTGGCCTGGTGACCTTCACCTCTACCTTGCACTGAGAGGTCCTCTGGGCAGTGGGAGGAAGGGAGAGGGTTGCTAATGAAGACCTGGGTACTAACTCTCTTGAAGATTAAAAAATATTTTTCAACCCCAAGTCTGAAGCATAGATTCTGCTTACTGTGACTCATAAAAGACTTTGTTCTCAGCCTCAGCCTCTCTCCCCATCATCGTTAGGGCTGTTACCGAGTTGCTTTTAGCTATCTGATAAAGGCAGCCAGTTTCCATGGTTACCTACAAGCATGCAGCAAGGTGCCTTTCCTAGGAGGCCCCACGATTAAGCAAATAACAGGACAGGACCTCCAGCACAATGAAAATAACTGGGATCCAACAATCAGCATGGCATTCTGGCAACTGGGTCTCAGGAGCAAGTCAGAGCCCACTTATTAGAGCAGCAGTCCTAGTTACTACTATTTACTGTCCGCTGGGTACTGAGCCCGTCCTATGAAGTAGCTACACTAACCACTTCATGTGCCTTACCTTTTCTTTGGTCCTTGCTTATGACAGCACTATTTTGTAGATGAAGGAACTCATGTGCACACTGAAGATCACACAGCTAGTAGGTAACAAGGATTTGAACCCAGGTGTAAATATTTTCCATCTATCCTTACAGGTCAGCTTTATGCTCTTCCGCACCCCAGAAGCTGACCTTATGAGCTTCATCAATAGTGGATCTCAGCACCAGTTGGGTCTGTTAGGGCCCCACAGATGAGAGGGAAGAAATGAGAAGTTGCTTTTGGCTTGCCATGCCACAAAGTGCCTGTCGATGGAATCCTCTCCTATTTCCTTCTCTTGGGTCTTTAAGTCTCAGACTGCTTTTGGTTTCCCTGCACCCACCCTTTTGGAGGAAACCACTTTGTAATAAACAAGTCCTTCTTGAATCATGGTCTTTCCAGCAAGACCCTGAGTGGGACACCAAGTCTGTCTATTGCTGAAGGCTTTGTCCTGAACTCCTCTGCTATTCCCCTCCCATTCCCAGCCAGCACGATGACTGAGTCCCAGTACATTGGGTCAGTGCTCTATAACCCTCTGAAATCTAAGGTCAGAATTAGTTTCTAAGACTTGGAACTACAGGAAGGAGGTGCTGAACCTGAGGTGGGTGCTCAGTGGTTATAGATGTGGGCAGACAGCCATGACACAGCCTAGAGAATTAACCAGGGTTTGATATTCACCTATAAGGACTTTCAGTTCTGTTCCCAGTTGTGGGTCCTTCTGCCCTGGAAAATCCCCAGTGCTTGGCTACTGTACTGAGTTTAGCTAACTCAGTTCATTTGGAAGGCACAGTCTTTATAAGACTGCCTTCTCTTCAGACACCAGCTGCAAGCTTATGGGTTCCCAAGACCACCCTCACTTCAGACTAGATGGCTACAAATTCAGAGGTGTATTTATTTATTTATTTATTTTATTTGTTTGTTTGTTTTTGAGACAGAGTCTTACTTTTTTGCTCTTGGTAGAGTGCTGTGGCATCATAGCTCACAGAAACCTCAAACTCTTGGGCTCAAGTGATCCTCCTGCCTAAGCCTCCCAAATAGCTGGAACTATAGGCACCTGACACAATGCCTGGCTAGTTTTTAGACACAAGGTCTCACTGTTGCTCAAGCTGGTCTCGAACTAGTGAGCTCAAGAAATCCACCTACCTTGGCCTCCCAGAGTACTAGGATTACAGGCGTGAACCACTGCACCCAGCTCAGAGGTGTTTTTAAAACCTCTTTCATAGAATAACTCATAGAACTCAGGAAATTGCTATACTTATGGTTATGATTTTATTATAGCAAAGAATACCAACTAAAATCAGCCAAGGGAGGAACTGAAGGGCAGATTTCAAGAGGTTTCCAAACATGCAGTTTTTGGTTATCTCCCAACAGAATCAGTTTTGGCCATGATGTGTTATAATATGAACATAGTACAGATGTTCGACTTGCAATGGAGATACATTCCAATAAACCCATCATAAGTTGAAAATATCATAAATCAAAAATGTATTTAATACACCTAACCTACCAAACCTCATAGCTTAGCCCAGCCTACCTTAAACATGCTCAAAACGCTTACATTAGCCTACAGTTGCACAAAATCATGATAAGAAACCTACTTATGATAAAGCATTAAATATCTTACATAACTTATTGAATACTGCACATCAAAATTGCAATAGTTTTTCACCATTATGAAGTTGAAAAATTGTGAGTCAAACCATTATAATTGAGGGACCTTCTATATTTGCCAACAAGGGAAGCTCACTCAACCAAGCCTTTGGTGTCCAGAGTTTTTATGGGAATTCAGTCACATAGAGTTTTAGTCACTAGCCTTTTCCAGAGGTGAGAACTGATATGGCCTGATCAAAAGCTTGGATCGTAAATCACATTATTACATTGTCCAGTGGCCAAAACCTCTGGGCAAACAAAAACACTCCTATCAAGCAGTACATTCCAGGGGCCTAGAAATCTTCTCTTGGTAGCTAAGGGCCAAGGCTTACCCCTCTTTGGGTAAGATTAATTTCTTCATCACACAAACTTCATTATACCACTTCTCTGCTCCTATAGTATCCATTAGACCTCCTCCTGCATGGCTGGATTCCTGGTGCTTGTCCCCCACTGCCAGCCCAGTGCTGTCATCATTCATGGGTCCACTGCAGTTTGGGGCAGGGCTCGGGAGATACTCGACACAATCTATGAGGAACTTAGCAGATCTTACCAATTGCAAGATTCACCACAGCAACCACCATCTGGACCACTGAAGTGGGAAATTTCATGTCTTTATCCCATTGTTGGGAAGGAACATCTACTTTACACACACACAAAAAAATTATCTTTGCAACACTGGGGGAAGAGTCTACAACTTCCTTCTAAATGCCCTTGCATGAAACAACTGTCACCACATGAGGAATTGCAGTACCCCAGTCAGTCAGTCATGGTGAACACATTCCCTGTTCTACCTTTGTTTTGTCACTTACCGCTTTATAGTAGTCCTTCCATATCCACAGGGACTATGTCCCAAAAGCCCCAGTGAATGCCTGAAACCATGGATAGTCTTGAACCTTAAGTATACTGTTTTTTCCTACCTATACATACCTATAATTTATAAATTAGGCACAGTAAGAGATTAACAATAATACCTAAGGGTAAAATAGAACAATTATAACAATATGCCAGAATCACTACCCTTGCCCTTTGGGGCCATTATTATGTAAAATAAGGATAACTTGAACACAAGCACTGTGATACTCAGACAGTTGATCTGATAACAGAGACAGCTATTAAATGACTAACAGGCAGGTAGCAAATACAGGGTGGAGATGTGGGAACAAAGAATGATTCAGTCCTGGGCGGGAGAGAGCAGAATGAAGAGATTTCATCATGCTACTCAGAAAGGCATACAATTTCAAATTCATGAATTGTTTATTTCTGGAGTTTTTCATTTACTATTTTTAGACCCCAGTTGACGGAGGGTAACTCAAGCCTGAGAAGGCAAAATTGTGAGTAAGAAGGGACTACTGTGTATGTCTGCTCCTGCTCCAGTCCGAGGCCTCTTGAAGGTAGGGGTGTGTGTCTTGTTCATTTTTTACCTCTATGGCTGGGCACGGTGGCTACTGCCTATAATCCTAGCACTCTAGAAGACAGAGGTGAGTGGAAGGCCTGAGCTCACAGGTTCAACACCAGCCTGAGCAAGAGCAAGACCTCGTCTCTAAAAATAGCCAGGTGTTGTGGTAGTGCCTGTAGCCCAGCTACTCAGGAGGCTGAGGCAAGAGAATTGCTTGAGCCCAAGAGTTTGAGGTTTCTGTGAGCTGTGATGCCACAGCACTCTCCCGAGGGCAACAAAGTGAGACTGTCTCAAAAAAAAAAAAAAGTTTTAAAATGTAGTCAATACATAGTTATACCTGAAACCAAATTAAGTCTCATAAAGTATAGTTGACTATGCCAAATATGAGCAACCTGGCTATGGTGATTTTAAGGTATGGTCCTCAGATTTTTTGACATTCTGAAAACACATGAAGGGAGAATAAAATGGAGTCAGGCAGGCTTGGGCGGACATGACATAGCTGGTCTGGTTGGTTTAGGTCTTGCGTGACTTTTACTCTGTCTTTCGTTTTTACTGTTTTGTAAATGAATGAATGAATAAATGAATTTATTTATTTAGACAGAGTCTCACTATATCACCCTTGGTAGAGGCTGTGGCGTCACAATAGCTCACAGCAACCTTAAACTCTTGGGCTCAAGCAATTCTCTTGCCTCAGCCTCCCAAGTAGCTGGGACTACAGGTGCCTGCCACAATGCCCAACTATTTTTTTGTTGTTGTCATCGTTATTTAGCAGGCCAGGGCTAGGTTTGAACCTGACAGCCCGGGTGTATGTGGCCAGTACCCTAATCACTGAGCTATGGGTGCTGAGCCTCTTTTGTAAATTTAGCTCCCACCTTAAAGATGTCTATATTGAATAGTTTAGGTGAATTGATTTAGGAGATTAACTTTTAAATTGGAATGTTGTAATAAGTTATCGAGTTATACTAATTATCATTTAAAATAAAGATTAATGTAGTCTTTGCTTGAAACTTTTATGTATAAAACTGTAATTTTAAAAATGAAAAAACAGAATAATCTTTAAAAAGCTACTCTCACTTTTCCCCCAAATCCCTACTTTTTGACAAATAAAATTTGGTAGACCTATCCTGTTTCTACATATTGGCTTACACTGACAGGATGTCAGACTCTCTTTGTCTGGTAACAACTATGTCTTCTTCTTCTGAATGTGGATGAGCTTCTGATTTCTCTGCCTCATAGAGTACAGAGGAAGTGATGAAATGATGGTGTGTGACTTCTGAAGCTGGGTCATTAAATGTGCTACAGCTTCTTCCTGATTCTCTTGGGATACTTGTTCTGTAGGAAGTCAGCCTCCATGTGAAACTGACTCCATCTGACAACGCTGACACCAGCTGCAGGAGAAGCCATGTGTATGCCATCCCAGAGACACTGCAGCTGAGCCCCAGCCAACTGCCCGCGTCAACTGTCAGCCATGTGAGTGGGCCATCTTGGATGCTCCTTCAGATCGATGACTGTGGCTCCAGCCAACATGTGATTCCAGCCTCCTGATAGATCCCAGCAGAAAACTGCCCACCAGAGCCCTTCCCAGGTTCCTCACTCACAAAATCACTAGAGAAATAAAGTGGTGGTTGTTTTACACCAGAAAGTTTTGGGGTTATTTGTTACCCACAGCGATAGTAGCTGGAACAGTGACCAAGTATAAAAACCAAAATTATGAATACACAACAATAAAATTACTTTCTACTTTTTATAAACATGAGCACTGTGACTTAAAAAATCATTAATCTTGGTTTGGCGCCTGTAGCTCAGCAGCTAGGGCACCAGCCGCATACACTGGAGTTGGCAGGTTTGAATCCAGCCTGGGCCTGCAAAACAACAATGACAACTACAGCAAAAATAGCCAGGTGTTGTAGTGGGTGCCTGTAGTCCCAGCTACTTGGAGGCTGAGGCAAGAGAATCACTTAAGCCCAAGAGTTTGAGGTTGCTGTAAGCTGTGACACCACAGCACTCTACTGAGGGTGACATAGTGAGACTCTGTCTCAAAAACAAAACAAAACAAAACAAAACAAAAACTCATTAATCTCTTGGAATATTCATAGTCTCATTTCTTAATTGAGGTATAGAGAGAGAGAGACTTACCGTATATACTCGAATATAAGCCCACCTGAGTATAAGCTGACACCCTTAATTTTACCCTAAAAACTGGGAAAACTTAGTGACTCGAGTATAAGCCGAGGTGGAAAATGCAGCAGCCACTGGTAAATTTCAAAAATAAAAATATATACCCAAAACAATTACAATAATTGAGGAATCAGTAGGTT
>CAUYPK010130189.1:0-38430 GCA_963574355.1 Loris lydekkerianus
GTGGCTCATTTTGGGGCCCCAGACAATGCCCAACGTTCTCCACACTTTTGCTCAAGCTCTCCCCAAGGCAGCTCAACTGAGTGCCAAGTCCAAGAACACCAAAACAGTTCACAGGTAAGGCCTTTCCAGTTTGCAGTCTCAGTATTGCTTGTACTTACAGTTGCCGGCGTGATTAGGTTGATCGAACACATGCAGCCACTTGCCAGTTTTCCACTGTTTTTGTCCTCCTCCTGGGGTCCAGAAGTCCCTTTCTGGCTCCCTGTATCCTCAAAGGGATGATCATAGGCAGATCCCACCGGCCAAAGATGTCTGGAGTCTTGTCTCCCCAGATTCCCGGTGCCCAGTTGCAGGGAAGCTGTTACTCAGCCGCCATCTTTAATCCCCACTCCTGTTAAAAATTTTTAAACAAATCCATGAATTATTTTTTTAATACTTTTAAAATGCTCAAATATGCGTAAAACATTCCCAGAGAGTATCTGCAGGGAACCTTTATGCTATAATAAAATTATATTATAATGCTATATAAAATATAAAATAATATTATAATGCTATATATTATAATGCTATAATATATTATAATGCTATAATAAAATGCTAAAATAAATTATTGAATACAATGGCTTATTGTGCTTTGTAGGAAAGTTCAATACAAATTCTATATATCTTAAAAAAAATATGATGGTCATACAATTAGGTTACATTATTTGCATTTTAAAGTAAAGTTAGAGTTTCACCCTACCTGGGTTGAGTCCTTCACCCAGATAGTGTACCATATACTTCTATCTTGTGCCCGTTAGGTGGAAAGTTGCCAAAGCCCCTTCCTCTTTTCACCTCCTTCTTGAATTTAATTGTGTTTTTTATCTTGTGTGGGCTTATTGTTATTTATCTACTAGTTTCAGCATAGTATTAAGTACATGACATGCTTGCTTTTCCATTCTTGAGATAATTTACTTAGGAGAATGTTCTCCAAATCCATCCAGGTAAATACAATGGTGTCTTCTTCACAAATTCTTTCCAGGGTGAAGTCACAAGGAGTTCTTCCCATACTTTCTTCTGTAGTTTTTATCATTTCATGTCTTAGATTTCAATCTTTTATGCAATGTGAGTTAATTTTTGAACTGGTGGGAGGTGCAGGTTCAGTTTCAGTCGAGTCACTTACCTGAGCCTTACCAGTTCTCCCAACACCATTTGTTAAACAGGGATTCTTTTCCCCTGAATTACTGTTAATAGTTGGATATGTAATTTTCTTTACCTTTTCTTATGCTGGTGTGCATGTGTGTTTGTAAAATGTGGCCATGAGTCCTCGTAAAAATATCTACATGAGTTATTTGGGATGCATTCAATTATAAGGAATAGAAAACTCAATTTAAATTGGCAAGCATATTTACTGGTTCATATAAGTAGAAACTTCAGAAGTGAGGCAGTTTTTGGCATTAGCTTAATTTAGCGCTCAGAAAATTTTTTGAGGACTTAATTTTTTTTATACCTCTTTTTTGCCTTTTGAGGCATCTGCTTCCTCCTAAGGCAGGTTCCTGAAGTGGTGGCAAGGTGGCTGCCTACAGCATCCAGAGACCTCTTCCAAACCCAGAAGAGTGCATGTCTCTTCCTCAGCCATCTAGCAGGGTCCTGGGTTTCCCTCAGATTGGACCATCTTGATTGTATGTTTTCTGGGGGCCAAGGGAACACTATGTATTGATTGGCTTAGGTCTTGGTGAGGGACTGGTTCCTAAAATAAATACTGTGTAAAGAGCAGGATATGATTATAATTTAATTAAACCAAATAAAGACATGCTGGAGCTGAAGATGGAGCAAATCCAAGCAAAACTGCCTGGATGTTCCCCCATTGTGTGGAGTGGAACAGGTGTTGAGAAGCTCACCCGAATATCCACCTCACCATAGAAGAAAAACTGCAAAGAAGTACGCCATACACCAAAATGCCACCAGTAGTTATCTTCAAGTGGTGGTATTAATGGGGGTTTTTATCTTCTTTTTTATGCTTATCTGTATTTTACATTTTTTACAACAAACATGCATGTATGTGTATATTACTTAAATAACTGAAGGGAAACAAAAGCTATAAATATGAGGAAAAGCTGGTGCATACCACTTGCAATGTATTTAGCAGCTTGAGGAATTTAAAGCAGACGTGTTGGCAAACAGGAAACATGAATTTTCCGAATGGTATCAACTGTGCCTTGCAGAAGCTTCCAACCGACTTTCTCTTGCTTTTGTTAAGCAATTGTGGTCCCTTTTCTAGGCATCATATGAGATCTTTGAAGGCCAGTCTAGTTCAAGGCCACCAGTTCTTGTACCTTGAATTTACCCTTTCTATTAGGATGGGGACTTTTCAGCTTTCTCTAGAGATTGTGTTCCTTGTCATCTTTAAATACCATTTGGTGAGTACAAACCCAGAAGGTGTACAGCGCGTGCGTGCCTCTTTGCAGAAGGCCCCGTTATGCAGGAGTGGGGGTGCTGTGCTGGCTTCCTCTACTTTCTCTTGGGCAGAAGGTGCTGACATTTCAGCAAGTAGGCACCACAGAAAGTCCCAGGCCTTCTCAGCCGTCCTGTGGCTCTCCACATGGTCAGTCACAGCGCAGCAGGAATCACGGAAGGGATGATCAAGTCTGAAGGCTCAAGGGCCTTGGAAAATGAAGTGGAGTCTGCTCCTCGCTTCCCGCTGTTGGATGGGGGTTCTTGGAAGTTCTGAGGATTCACAGAGAGACCCCCTACTGTTCTTCCGCATACCTTTTTGTGGAAAAGAGAACTCATTGTCGCCATGGAGAAACCCCTCCCCCCACTGGCAAAATAAGGTAAGATGTCTTATGCCAGAGTAGGCTTCTATGTGCTCTCTTTGATTTCTAGTAGAAGTTGATTTTCAATTCCACATTTTGGGAAACTTGATGATAGCCGATCGTGCCCTTCTGGTTACTCTGTTGTGATGGTAAGCAGTAAACTGGCACTTCAATGGGATAATGAAAACTACACTTACAAAAAGGATCGGAAAGGTCCAGGTTCAGCAGCTGTGGTGCTTTGATCTCAGAAAAACACGATGCAGGGGAGGAAGTGAGTCCTGAAGGTGGATATTAAATGGTCTTGAGGAACCATCTTATGTTACGCTTGGCAATGTCTGCCTTGCTTGGGGTCATATCTGTGGCATCTAGAACTGTTAGAGATACTCAATGCATATGTAATGAATAAATGGACGTAAGCCTGGCTGAGTGGCCTTTTTCAAGGGTCAGTGTCCTGTGGGACCCTTCAAAGAAGATTAGAGTCTCTCCCCTGGGTTTCCATAGTGCTTTAAATTAAAGCACCTAACTCAGTGTTGAAATAGTTTACATGTCTTCCCTGAAAGACTCTGAACTCCACAAATGCAGAGATTCTGCTTCATTTTTCATTTACTTATAAGCACGTTGCACATGGTAGATACTCACTGAATAAATGAAAAATGCTGTGACAACCTCATAAATATCTTTCAGCATGTGTAATACTTGTAGGTGGATCAGGGTCTACATTAGCCAGGACTCCTTTGCTTTTTCAGTGTTGGAGATGCATTATCAAGTTTTTGTTCTTTTCTTTTCTTTCTTTCTTTCTTTTTTTTTTTTTTTGAGACAGAGTCTCACTTTGTCACCTTCATTGGAGTGCCATGGTGTCACAGCTTATAGCAACCCCTAACTCTTGAGCTCAAGCAATCCTTTTGCTTCAGCCTCCCAAGAAGCTGGTGACTATAGGTGCCTGCCACAATGCCTGGCTATTTTTAGAGATGGGGTCCCTCTCTTGTTCAGGCTGGTTTCAAACTTCTGAGCTCAAGCAATCCACCTGCCTCAGCCTCCTAGAGTGCTAGGATTACAGGCGTGAGCCATGGTACCCAGCTTGTTCTTTGCTTTTCCTGGCTTCTGAGGGAATAACCATCCTTTCATTTTTAGCTGTTATTGCAATACCTGCTATATTTGCTGAACCCACAAAAGATGCTGAATGATTTCAATGAGTTACGTTTCCAGGATCAGAGCAGCCATCTCCTGAAGTTATATAGAGAGTCACTTCAGTTTCATCAGGAAACCATCTGCAAGTCTTAGGGTAGGGTGTACTATGTCCAGAAAGACCTCCTAGAGTCAGCATGTCCCTCTTGAGTTATATGGACTTTATGGCTTGGTCACATGAGCTGAAGCCCTCATGGTCCTCACTCACTGTTTGTTGCCTATGGTTCTTTGTGCAAAGGTAAGCCTGCCTTCTCACCAGGGACACATCCTTGGGGTCTGGGTGAGGATTTGCATGGCACCACTCTGATACAACTCTGAAAGAGAAAATGGCTTTTTCCTGGATTCCAGAAATAATATTCCTTGTTTTAAGACCAGAGATCCAAAAGTCAAGACATAGACTAAATGGTGAACACATATTTAAGGTGAGGGCAAAAGGTTCAATCCTCAAGTTATGTAAAATTGGCCATAATCAGAGAATGATGAAGTGGGCCTGAGCACAGTTTGCTAAGGACAAAGATTTCATGTTCTCTGTTGATTGGTGTGGGTCTGAGCCCATGGATGTGGACTGCTAAAGTGGGCAAGGAGGTGATGAAAAGGAAGGTAGGAGCTTTATAGTTCTATTGGAAGCCTCCCTTGAGTATTGGGGCAACTCTCGGTAGAACAGAGTGACACAGCCCTGCATTTTTTGGGTACACACTTGGGATTTATGCATCCTAGCCATTGTTCCCTTATCTAAGGACTGTCCTCCCTTCCCAGGAGGCCTTGCATCCTGCACCTGTGTTGTCACCTGGATCTCTCCAGGTGTGTTTCACACTGAGAATCCTTGTGATAACTGATCAGTTGTTCTGCAATGGGGTAGCTTCTCCACACCCTGTGTCCTAATGACTGTGAAAGTCTCTTAAGTCATTTAGGTTAATCCCCAAAGTTGGCCAACATCTAGATTTAGCTAATTGTGCCCTTCCAACACTCATGTTTCCTTCAATTAGGTTTTTTGTTGACTGCTTTCCTTCTGCAGGCATCATTTACAAGTTTGCCTCTGATCCACAATGCCGACCTCTTTGCACAGTTGTGGGTGTTTCCAGAGGGCCTCTTTATTCCCAAACTTTTTTGTGCCCTTGTTTTTTCCTGGCGGCTTCTCTTGGTAGCCTATGTCTGTACTTACCAGCTTCATTCCAACATCTCCTGCTCTGTCTTCTTGTGCAAGAGAAGGAAGCGTACTTTCCCCACATCCTCTTCTTGGTAAAAGGAAAAAGGAACTTGTCTTTGTCTAACCAAAGGTTTATGGTTTTCATACATTTTCTCTGATTCAAAAAAAAAAATGTGAAATTGATCTGTTTTTGCCATTTCCTCATAAACGATATCAGTGCTCAATCCTGCTCCCACCCCTAAATCAGTGAAGTAAATTTTTTGAGGACAGAGGCCCTAGCTCATTCATCTCTGAAGGTCTAGCATTTAACAGTGCCTAATACACGGTAGGTATGATATATGTGTTTGTGTGGGGGTGTGTGTATGTATTTTTGTTTTTTGCAGACAGAGTCTTATTCTGTCACCCTGGGTAGAGTGCCATTGCATCATAGCTCACCTCATCTTCAAACTCTTGGGCTTGAGCAATCCTTTTGCCTTGTTTTTTTTCCAAGACAGAGTTTTACTATGTTGCCCTCAGTAGAGCTCACAGCAACCTCAAATTCTTGGGCTTAAGCGATTCTCTTGCCTCAGCCTCCTAGTAGCTGGGACACACCTGCCACATTGCTGGCTATTTTTTTGTTGCAGTTGTCATTGGTGTTTAGCAGGCCTGGGCCAGTTTCAAACCCACCAGCCTGGGTGTATGTGGCCAGCACCCTACCCACTGAACTATGGGTGCCACCCTCCTCTTGCTTCTTTAGCTTTCCATGTAGCTGAGAATATAGGCAGGTGCCACTATGCCTGGCTAGTTTTCCTATTTATTTATTTTTTTTTAGTTCTTCTATTAAAGTCAGACTGACCTTATACTCCTCAGCTCAAATAATCCTCCAGCCTTGGCCTCTCAGAGTGCTAGGATTACATGTGTGAGCCATCACGCCATGCCAATATATATTATTATTTTTGAGACAGAAACTCACTCTGTTGCCCAGACTAGAGTGCTGTGGCCTCAGCCTAACTCAGAGCAGGCTCAAACTCCTGGGCTCAAGTGATCCTCCTGCTTCAGTCTCCTACCTCCAAAAAAATATATGTTTATTGAATGAATGAAAGAGTAGGTGAGTAAATGTATAAATTGAGAAACTGGGCAGGGCATACATTGAAAAATTCCAACTGATTATAAATTATTCGCTTATTCAAAAGTGGCTTCATGATAATGTAGATGGGATTTTCATAGTTAATAATTTTGTCATCAATTTTCTCAGGATATAAATTCTTCTGAAAAGTACAGATAGTTATAAATAATGTTTGCAAAAATAGCATTAATAACAGTAACATATTTTCTCCTTGGGAATAAGTTCATTAAATAAAAAGAGAAACATAATGGTCATATTTTAAAAAATCACAAGGGTAAGTATTAAAACAGCCATTTGAATTATGAATTATGAATATGATTCAAAATTCCATGCCAGTTCTAAAAGACAAATATAAATGCTAAGGAAAATAACCAAAAATATTGATATCTTGGAATAAGTGGATTTTGCTATGAAAAAATCAAGTTTGTCTAAACAGATACAGAATTTTCTGTGATAAGTGGGCTTATATCTCTGCTAAAGGAACTTTATAAATATATGGGCTTATAATTGAGAGAAATAAATTATATAGTAAGTTAATCAGTTTTGTGCTAAGTAAAAGTTCTCAGAGAAGGCTGGAGGTTAAGTTATTCCATGGATTTTCGGTTTCAATTATAAGATTTATTTAAATAATATGGCTTTCTGATCTGGAGAAGTGACTTTGCCTAATGTGTACAATCAAGTATAATATGTCTCTTGCAAAGACAACTAATAAAGATAGAAGTATTTAACCAAGCAATGTCTATTATAAGCAGGTTTCAAATCTAAGACATTTTTTTTCCACCAGTGAGACAAATCATATATGAAAGATTTATAAGAATAGCTATAATCACATTTATTGTTAGAATTAAACCTGACAGAAAGTTCATGCTAATCCCCAACCTTGAGTCAGAGAGAGAAAACAAAAGAGCTTTGTGGAATCTGCTGATTTCATTTTCATCGAGATTGTACTGATAGAACATCTGGTTTATGGCTAAAGCCAGGTGTGGCCTGCAAAGACAGAAAGGGTGTTGTTGTTTTAGGATGGGATATCCATCTTAACCATGCAATGAGAGAAAATCATTGACTATGGAGGGAGAATAGTCTGTTAGAAAACCACAAAGCTCACTGTCTTGGCTGTTATGGGTCATGTTATAAGCTTCAAAAACATTAAGATCCTACATGGAGGGTGGCACCTGTGGCTCAAAGGGATAGGGTGCCAGCCCCATATGCTGGAGGTGGTGGGTTCAAACCCAGCCCCGGCCAAAAACTGCAAAGAAAAAAAAAAATCCTACATGGACAGATTGACCTTTAAATAGTTTAATAATTGCAATAATGCAACATTAAAATAACTTTGGCATATTTGAAAAGTAAATGTTACAAGATGAACTCAATTGAGGTACACCAAATGACAAAAGACAAAATCTTCCCAGATACTAGAAACAGTGCTGGCAATGAATCATATGCTCAGCAATATATGGATTGTCATTTGCTCTTTGTGGTTTATTGATATCAATTGACTTTTGACAATTGATGAGAAGCAGGAAGGGAGGAGGCCATATGTTTTCTGCCTGCCAAGTAACTGTCACAAGATTCAGGATTGTGTAATGTCTGTGACGTCAGAAACATGGTATATGTTAGTCACTGTGGTGACTCCAGCACTTAAATCCATGCTGTGGGCACATAGGTAGATGGAATTCACCAGCTGACTCAATAAATATCCATCTGTTGAGCTTTTGGCTAGTCCATGCCAGTGCTGAGAATTCCATCCATGTAGAATCAAATGACTATTTTGGCCAGTGTATTGTCATTTCCTATTAATTTATTATTTAATTTTCTATTAAGATTCATGAAATATGTTGTTACATATGTTATCATTATAGTTAGTATTATTTGTTTGTTAGTATTGAAACAGAGTCTCACTCTGTCTCCCCGGGTAGAGTGCCATTGTGTTGCATAGATCACAGCAACTTCAAATTCTTGGGCTCAAGCAATCTTCTTGCTTCAGTCTCTTTAGTGGCTGGGACTATAGGCGCCCACCATGATGCCTAGCTAGTTTTTCTATTTTTAGTAAAGACAGGGTCTCTCTCTTGCTTAGGCTGGTCTTGAATTCCTGAGCTCAAACGATTCTCCTGCCTCAGCCTCCCAGAGTGCTGGGTTTACAAGTTTGAGCTACCATGCCTGTTCTCATGATACTTAGTATTGAACAATCTTTTTTGGAAACCCAGGAATAACTCCTATAACTTATTTCTATCTGTATGTGTATATTAATATACAGCAGAATCTCCACTGCTGACCATCTCCCTATATCAACCACCTCCTTAAATTGACCTAATTTTCACAGATCAGACAGGCATGCACCCACATATGTATCAATTCAGTAGGCCTAGTTCCTTAAGGACCACCTCTGCATGGTGACTAGCTAGTGACAGTCCCTTGGGTGGATAAATTACAGAGGTTCTCCTGTACATATTAAGGACTGTAAAATATGTTATTACTTTGTTCATACAGGTATCATTGTTAATAAATTAGAATCACCCAAAAATGAAGAGAACCATTTTCAGTAGCTACCTTCTTTCTAGTACTTCCCCCTGGAATATTTATGTTTGAGCTTTGGGATTTTGTTTCACCCTGCCCTTGTCCACAGGCAGCTTGGTGTTTCAAAATCTCATTGTGCTCAGTAATGATTCATGTGTACATTGTTTTTACAGTTGTCTTTTTAAACAGTGTTTTAGAAAAGGACAACTTTCTATTAAAGGAAGGTAATAAGTCTCTAGACTAGGGGTCCTCAAACTGCGGCCCGCGGGCCACATGAAGCTGTGTGATTGTATTTGTTCCCGTTTTGTTTTTTTACTTCAAAATGAGATATGTGCAGTGTGCATAGGAATTTGTTCATAGTTTTCTTTTTAAACTATAGTCTGGCCCTCCAACGGTCTGAGGAACAGTGAACTGGCCCCCTGTATAAAAAGTTTGAGGACCCCTGCTCTAGACTAATAAATCTTATAAGTGCCTAAAAGAATGACCCTTTGATCAAAATTTTGGTCAAAAAAAAAAAAAAAAAAAAATAGGGAAGAAAGCTAGAGACTTCCCTTTCTATGCAAAGATGCAAGTTAGGACTCGAAAAGTTAACCGCCAGGGAAATGACTCGTTAGAAAGATGTGTCATTTTTCTGTCTTCAGGAGTCACAGGCTCTGCCTAAAGAGGCTCTGTGATCTCACCCTCTTCCCGTCTTCTCTGCGAGCTGTCTCCAGATGGTTAACAATCCCAGCTGAGACTTAGTAAGTGCTTGTTGTTGACGGTAAGTGCAGGCACACAGTAAACACTAGCTCCCTCCCTTCCTTCCTGCCCACTTTGAGGAGAATAACAGAGGAGATCCCCAAAGCTTCACAGGATCGAGTGATTTTTAAAACACAAAAAAAGTCCCTAAGTAGAGCAGAGGGCAAGCTTACTGTGGGTGCAGAGAAGGTCGGCTCATCAGGGCAGGGCTGTTCTATAATGGCCTCTCCAGTACCCACGGAGCACCTGAAATCATTTCTGAATTTCTTTCTCAGCTGATGGGTTCTTCCCATTGTGCTGAGTTAGATTCTGGCCCCAACCTCAGTGGTGGATGCTTCCTGCCTGCCTGTAAGTGCCTGCAAAGGAAGGACCCTCCTCCCTCTCAGAGATGAGAGAGCTTCCCTCCTTCAGAAACTCCAAGTGTTAGCCTGGGGGTGGGCATGGGGGGAGTCTAACTGGACCCAGAGGAACCTTCTCAGTCACCCCGAAACCGGATAATAGCTGGTAGCTGCTTTTCCCTCCTATATTAATGTGCTCAGCTACTAATACAAAACATAACAGATTGGGTGGTTTGAACAAAGAAACTTATTTTCTAGAGGCTGGAAGTCCAAGATAAGGTGCCGGCAGGGTCGGTTTCCTCTACAGGCGTCTCTCCTGGGCTTGAGATGTGCTTCCTCTTGCTGCCTCTTGTGGGCCTTTCTCTGTGTATGTCCCTGGTGTCCCCTTATAAGGACACAAGGACATCCTTCAGATTGGATTGGGGCCACCCTCACTTTCCCTTACTTAAATGCCCTGTCTCTAACATAGTCACATTCTGAGGTACTAGGGGGGTTAGGACTTTAGTGTATACTTTATTTTTTTTTTTTTTGGGGGGGGGAGCAATTTAGTCTATAGCACATGCTTAGTTTTTCTTTTTTAAAAAGAGTACAATCCACACACATCAGTATGACACTATAAGGAAAAAAACTAAACAAATAATAATAACTAAATGTGGTTTCAAAATCAGAAGAGCTAAGTTTGAAACCAGCAATCAGCGACTCCCTTCAGTGTTCCTGGGCTGCCTCCTCTCAGAAAGCAGGGATGAAGACACTAGCCATTCTGTCATCCTGGAAGGACCCCGGGAGAGGGTATATGGGGCAGCCTTAACAGCCGTTCAATGCTGACCATCATTGACCTGGCCCATCGGCTTAGAGAGTGGGCTCAGGGCTTGGTCTGCCTGGTCCAAATTCCAGAGTCACTACGATGAGCTGATTAACCCTGGCCAGGCTGCTTCCCTCCTTTGTCCCTTAGTTTTCTTTTTTGAGAAATAGGAATAATGATAGCACCAACTTTACAGGCTTGTTGCCCTGCAGCAGTCTCCTAGCAAACAGCACGTGCTTTCTCCTCTTATGTTTTGTACAGGTTGCCACCCTTCTCCTATGGTTCCTTTCAGTCCAGCCCCCTTGCTCACATCCAAGGCTCCCTTGTTTTTTTTTCCTGAAGAGGAGGCATTGCTTTGTGGTCCCTCAAAGGTGGAGAAGTAAGAAATCCCCCAGCCCAGTGACCCACAGTCAATGACAAGGCCAAGGTAGCCACCTTCCCTGAAGGAATCTGTCTCCCTCTGCCCAAACTCCCTGACATACCCCTGGTGCTGACTGGGAGGGGGAGGGGATGGAGAGGAAGCTCAGACTCCCAACAATTCATCAGCCTCCCCGAGAAATGACTTAGAAAAGCATTTCCTGTCATTGTGAAGCTATCAGTGCCACATTTTCATTCTGAAGTAGAAATAAAGGAAGACCAGCCAAAGGAGAAAAGGTAAAGTCTGTGTATTCAGAGTTCAGGTTTTGGTAGAGACTCAGAGGCAGGCAGATGAAAAGGTAAGGCTTCAGCAATGCTGGGTTTGTAGGCTGTTGGCATGGCTGTGGGCTGCTAACTAAAAGTGGGGGCATCCCATGCAGTTGGTTGGGGGGACATATTGGCTCTCTCTGGTTGGTCATAAATTGGGAGTTTGGACACAAATTAGGAAAATTGTCAGTTATTAATCAATTCCTGGCCATTTGGGTCTGATTGTTACAGAGGCTATTGTTTGCTTTTAGGAGTGTTACTAGAGATAGCAGTCTGACTCCCTGTAAGTCTGAGTTAGAGCAGGCTGGCGTCCTAGGCCACTGTAGATCAGTGGTTCTCAACCTGTGGATTGCGACCCACAGGAACTGTATTAAAGGCTTACGACATTAGGAAGGTTGAGAATCACTGCTGTAGATAATGGGTTGGTTTCCTGGGTTGGTTGCTGCAGGTTGTGGGTCAGAGTTCTGTTTTCACATACAGACTAGCCAGAGCTGTGTGTATATTCAGTCTCTCACTGAGGCAGCAGGGTTTGCTTTGAGCAGGGCCCCTAGGATGAGCCCTCACATGCTTTGTTGTTTCTGCAGATACCCAGTGCAGTCTTTACCACACATCTGCTTCCTATAGGACTTTCACAGAGAGTGGTGATGGCTGCTTCTGATTTTTTCAGGGTACTTGTGGCTATATCATAATTATTTGTTGAAATCTCTTGGCTCCAGAGTCTTTTTTCAAAGCCGAAGCCAAGCTTCAGCTTGGTTAGAACAGTGGTTCCTAACCTTCCTAATGCTGTGGCCCTTTAATACAATTCCTGGAGTTGTGACCCATAGGTTGAGAACTGCTGGGTTAGAAGGAAAGAAACATTCCCCGTTTTAGAATCTCAAAAGAAGAAGCATCTTTGAACAGTGTCAGATGGAGTTAACATGCACAGACAGGACCTGATTATATGGATTTGGTAGGCACCACCTCTTAATATGTGAATATACCTCTGAGAAGGAAAGTGCATTTGAAAACTGGGAGATTATTTTTGGATGTATGATCCTGAATAAATTACTGATCTTTCTGAGGTCTCATAAATAAATTAAAGGCCGGACATGGTGACTCATACCTGTAATCTTACACTCTGGGAGGCCAAGGCAGGTGGAGTGCTTGAGCTCAGGAGTTTGGACCAGCCTGAGCATAAAAAACTAGCTGGGAATTATGGTGGCTGCCTTTAGTACCAGCTACTTGAAAGGTTGAGTCAAGAGGATTGCTTTAGTCTATGACTAAAGTGATTCTCAACCTTCCTAATGCCATGAGCCTTTAAAACAGTTCCTGTGGGTCACGACCCATAGGCTGAGAACCACTGGTCTATGAGTTTAAGGTTGCTGTGAGCTATGACACCACAGCACTCTAACCAGGGTGACAGAATGAGACTGTCTCAAAAATAAAGAAACAAATAAGAGATAATGAAACTTACCCACATTGATTCGGCAGATTTCTAATACCCCAGAGATTCCACGTGTACAAAAAGTATTGTAAGTCACTCCCTGTGTAGTAGTATTTTCATTGTGCAAATTTTTCCTTTGCTGGAGTGCCTGCTCTGCAAACAGAGCTTCTGTCAAATGCCACCATGCACAGGTAGGCATCCTGGGTTGGCTCTGATTGGCAAGGCTCCTTATTGTCTACAAAGTGGATTTGAATACTTGAAATGGTGTCACAGCCTTCCAAATCTGGTTTCGGCCTTAGCTGTCCCAAGCATTCTAAATAAGCTCTTCACTCCCTCAAAACTCATCTACTCATTGTTCTCAAGACATACCTGGCATGTTTCACCTCAGATCCCTATTATTTTCTTCTGCCTGAAGTCTCCAGCTCTTCCCCACTCTCTTCACCCCACCCTCACTTTGCTCTAGTTTTTTTTTCTTTTCTTTTCTTTTTTAATTATTAAATCATAGCTGTGTACATTAATGTGATCATGGGCACCATACACTGATTTTATAGACCATTAGACATATTTTCATCACACTGGTTAACATAGCCTTCCTGGCATTTTCTTAGTTACTGTGTTAAGACATTTACATTCTACATTTACTAAGTTTCACATGTACCCTTGTAAAATGCACCGCAGATGTAATCCCACCAATCACCCTCCCTCCGCCCACCTCCCCCCTCCCTTTCCTCCCTTTCCCTCTTCCCCCTTTATGTATTTTTCTTAGTGAAACACAAATATTGGAAAGGGAGAATCTATGGCTAAGTGACCTAATCTATTGACTTCCCTTTGTCTCTGTCAGGATATCTCTTTCTAAAACCTGAAGAGCTAGAGGTGTTATGAAACACTTCTCAAAGGAAGAATTTATAGAAAAGAATATTGAGAAAAGTCGAGAGGTTGATTTTTTTTTTTTTTCCTAATTTTATTGAGTTTGGGAAAGTCATTAAACCATTCAACGTATTTATAATTTGTAAAGTTGGTTCTTCGCTGTCATAGTTTGTAAAAATAAGTAGAGCCTTTGTTGCTGTAGTTCAAAGCAAAAGTTTCTTGGGTGGTAATATTGGTAGTAATGATGCTGATAATGATTAATAACAAAAAAAATTTTTTTTGACTTAACACGAATACTTTTTTTATTAAATATGACTTGTTTTGATTTTCTTTTCAACTATTGTATTTAAAGGCTATTCCTAAGTAGTAATTTCTTATCACTTAGTTTTCAAATTTATGTCTTTAAACCATACTGAAATGTCTTTTCCTAAATTTCCAAAAATTGTGATTATTTACTTTTGCTATCCTTATAATATCATGAGAGTTTTTTTAATATTTTTATATAAGTTTTAAAAATTGAGTACAATTTATAATTTTAGGGTTAGATTATACTCACAAAGTGTTACATCGTGCTTATAAATGCCTTCTAATATGCTTCCCATCATAGTCTATACAAATTCCAAAAACAAAGGTTTACTATCCAATTGAAAATAATTTATTTCTAATAATAAAATCTAATGTTTTTAAGGTATGGTTAGGAAAAAGGACTTTGTGTGCATTACTCAATAAAACTTAGGGCCCCTATGTATCCATGTATTCCTAGTTACTTTCTTAAAAGAGACGGTTTGTCAATAGGTATCAAAAACCTAAGACTCGGGTGCTTGTGGCTCAAGTGGCTAAGGCACCAGCCACATATGCTGGCGAGTTCGAATGCAGCCCGGGCCTGCCAAACAACAATGATGGCTGCAACCAAAAAAATAGCGGGCGTTGTGATGGGCACCTGTAGTCCCAGTTACTTGGGAGGCAGAGGCAGGAGAGTCGCTTGAGCCCAGGAGGTTGCTGTGAGCTGTGATGCCAGGCACTCTACCAGGGGCTACAGCTTGAGGCTCTGTCTCAAAAAAAAAAAAGTTTACTTTTAACTATCTTAAAAAGATAAGCACATAAGTATGCAAAAGATAAATTGTATATAAGAGGATTCATTTTAGTCCATTTTAGGTTATTTCCACATTTTTTGCTATTATATATTAAGAAATAAGGGTCTACTTAATAAATTTATTTTATATCCACAATATAGAATATTAGAGTTATGCGTAGAGTTAATTCATGACATGGAAGGATTGTTAAAGAAAAGCAGTTCTATTGAATATACTACAGTCTGATTCATCCTATTTTTATAGAGAAAAAAGGAAAATGTATGTTTTATTGAAAATGGACTATAGAGACACAAAAGTGTGCATGGTGGTTACATTTGAAGTATGGAGTATGGATGATTTTTGTTTCCTTTTATGTTTGTAATTATTTTCAATATCAAACGTATCAGATAATTCTTAAAATATGAAACTTTTAAAAACACACTTTATATGTTTCTTACTGAAACTTAATAAATATTGGAAAGGCAGGTGTGTAGCTGAGTAAATAAAGAGCATTATATATTTTTACTAACTTCAGTTTTTCAGTGATATTGATCATATTATGTGTGAACAGTATAGAATATCTGATGAACTTTATTTAGTTTTATAAATTACAGAATCATAAAGGAAATTCTATTCTATTAGGGCTCTCTAATTTATAAACACTTTGACATGTAACTTGTATTTTCTTAAGCTATTCTTGAAGTGGGAATAGGGTTTTACAGGAATACAGGGGCACAGCAATTTTCAATCATTCTCATGTAGTTTTTAAAGAACTTATAGGTTATATTAATTGTATTGCTAGTAGTTTATGGTCTTGAGCGTCCTTAAGCCTGAGGTCAGGATGATGGTATTCAAGTTTGTATTCCTGTCAACTAGTCAGTATTCATAAAGGTTGGAATAGCTCATTGAAACCCATGAGTATAGGTTACAGATTGGCAGCTCTATCTCCTGTTGCTCATGATACAGGCAGCCTAAAACTCATATTGCTACTCTGAGATACAGCTTGTGTGTTCAGTGTTTTATACTGTTTGCTATTTATTATATCTTTCTCTTCCAAAAGCTGTAGCATAAGCACTTGAGGAATATTTTGATCTGTGATAATATTGAAAATTGCTATGATACCATAGTTTAACTATTTTATTACTTGCTTGGAAATGTAGAGCACGAGGAGAGAACATGTTTATAGGCATAGCCGAAAATTTACCATACCTAATCATTTATACCTTGGGTAGTGCCAGGTACTTTTTTCTACTTTGAGTTTTGATTGAATTATTTCTGGATTTTTGTGTGTGTGTGTGTGTGTGTTGTTATCTGGTCAGTTCTATGTGTTAACTCGTTATCTCCTGTTATACTCTGATAGCTTTCTACTGAGGCCAAAAGTATCTCTTCTCTCTTGTGTGTAAATAAGAAGAGAGACAGCTTTTATTTGAGACAGTCTCGCTCTGTTACCCAGCCTAGAATATCGTATAACCTCAATATAACCTCACATTCCTGGGCTCAAGTGAAACTCCTGCCTCAGCCTCCCACACAGCTGACTACATGCGTGTGCCACCATACCAACTAATTATTTTTATATTTTATAGAGATGGGGGTCTTGCCATGAGACCCTAGGTGGTCTCAAACTCCTGGGCTCAAGCAATCCTCCTACCTTGACCTGCCATGGTGCTGGCATTATAGGTGTGAGCCACCATACTCGGCCTAAATAACTTTTTTTTTTAATCTTTGAACATTTGAATTTTAATACAAATTCAAATTTAAAACTAATTTTACCCTTAAAGGATAACACAATCACCTGAACGTCAAGGTATTTGAGTCATTCCAGTTAAAAGTTCTCAATCTCCCCAGAGACAAGGTTACAGCAGTCTCCAGTAAGCCCTTTTTCAAAATGCTTCAGCACAGTTCCCAACGGGTGGGTTTCCCTGCGTATTTCCCGTTTCCTTCTCTGAGACAAACCACCCACATTACAGATGAGTAAGAACGGGGCCACAGATAGGGTAAAAACAGGAATACAGACTGGGGCCACTCACAATCATTTCACCCTATGAAATGGGGGCTGGCACTTCACCTTTAGTACCCAGCTTAGTCTCCAAACACTCACATGCACACAATTCCAACCTATTTCCTAACCTGGGCAACTTTGATTTCCCACCTGAATTGCCACTTAGCCCTTTTGAGGCTTCCTCTGGTCCTGCCATTAGGAGCCAGCCCTCAGTCACACAGCACCCACACTCACACTCTCTCATATACTTCCCACAGTCCTACTGGTGATTTAACGCCCAAGGGTTGAACAACCCGTGCTTCCACTCATAGTGAGAACCCCGGATCTATCGTACCTTGCTTCGAACATCTCTCAGTTCCCAGTCCCAGTTCCTGCGTGCCAATTCTTCCCAGTGTTTGACTCCTTGAAGACCTCTGGGGAGAGGAGAGTGGGTCCTTTCTCTGCCCATTTGAGGCATCCACACAGGGAGGCCAAGCTGCCTCCCTGGCGTGTTCAATGTTTCACATCACCCACAATGATCAGGGGCCCCCTGCGTGGGTGTTCAGAGGGTTGGTGGCAACTACCAGGTGCGTCTGAACCTGTTCTCTCCTCGGGTGGTCTCGCTTCCCGGCCAGAGAACCAGAAATCTTGCAGGAAGACAAAGCCCAATGGAGAGAACGAACACCTAAACACCGTGTTTAAGAGGAAAAGGGCTTTTATTTAGCTGGCCGAGCAGACAGCATAGAAGAATTCAAAATATTCGTGCTCCCTAAATAATTGTTTGAAGTTGAGAGAATGATAGTGGTGCTGGGTGTAGTCAGAAGTTTTCTGCTCATTCTTTCTCAAAGCTGAGCAGGCTTATTCAGTTATAAATCATAGAGCTAAGAGTTGTATGAACAATTGCAGCAACCTGTCTCCAGTCAGATGAATGGTATCCATCCAGAGCATGACCTTAAGGATGGAAGATGCCCATTCCAGCGTTTTACCATTTTTATGGCTAAGGAGAGCTTTTTCTTAAATCTCTTAGTTTTAATCATTTCTTCTTTTGGCATAGGTTTACACTGAATTAAATATTTTTATCTGAGATATTTCTAAGTAATGCCAACTGATTGTAGTTTCATAAGTTTTTCGGTGGAGCTGATGAATAACAAAGGAAAAATTTAACAAATGAAGAACCTAACCTATGTCTGATGTTCCTTTAGCCTTCTTTTCTTCCATATTCGTATTTGAAGTCAGTGTTATGTACTTCATTGCCTTCTGGTAATCCAGGTTGCACTTGTGACCCTTAGTCTCTTACTTCCCCCACTTTTATTTGTTTATACAGTTATGTATGTATGTATATTTATAGTATGCTCCTTTGGAAATTAGTTATTATACAAAGTGCTGAAGGTTCTGAGGAAATAAATGTCTGCATTATTTTTAGAATATTATCTCTTTATATTTAGCGCATGTTCATTTTAGAAAAATAGAAAACATAGAAAAGCCAGAAAGAAAAAATTAACCCTCATCCCACTACCCAGAGATAACTATCTCTATTAACATTTTCATATAAATTTAAAATATGCTTGCATATAAACACAAAAATTCTTTTATTGAAGTCATGTACGCTATATGCATAGTGTGCATATGTATGTATACGAATATATATTCATACTACACACACTTTTGTGCCTGTTGTGTTTACTCACCAATATATCATTTAGGACAGGTGTCCCCAAACTTTTTCAACAGGGGGTCAATTCACTGTCCCTCAGACCATTGGAGGGCCGAACTATAGTTTAAAAAAAAAAAAACTGTGAACAAATTCCTAGGCACACTGCACATATCTTATTTTGAAGTAAAAAAACAAAACGGGAACAAATACAATTCACACCGCTTCATGTGGCCCGCGGGCCGCAGTTTGAGGACACCCGATTTAGGATATAAAGTCCTAGATTATCATTTTTAATGGCTGCACTGGATTTGTTGTGAAACTATTGTAATTAATTAAGGTAATTCATTTAATATCTTATTGAGGTATATATTTATTTACATATAAATCTTTTCTCTTTTCATGCTTTTTGTGAGGGAAGAGTTTAAAATTAGCTAAACTTTGAGTCTTATGTGTTCTTTTTCTCACACATAGGCACAGACTTGCTTCACTGATCTTTTACCCCAAATGTTCAAATTTTGTTTTTCTAGGTGCCTTCAGTAAATTCATCTTTTTCTTGCTTTTTTAATTAAAGTAAGTTAATTAAAGTTACTAATCAAAGTTGATGGGTAGAGTAATACTATAATAATAAACCCGAATCTGTGCATGGATGAAGACAGTTGTTTTCAAGGAAATTTAATCCAGTGTTGTCAGAGTTTAGAGCCTCTTGAAAAAGCTTGTAGAAGCTATTCATTATAGACATAGTCCGCTTTTTTCTGATCCTATATGATTTCTTTGTTGTTATTAAACATGGTTTACTTCTTAGATGCTAGGATTAAGAGTATAGATAGTCCTTATTGTACAATAAATTAGTATATAGTTTTAGATAAAACGTTAGAAATCTGAGCCCTTGTTACTGACTGTTCTCAACTTAGAGAACAAATACGTTGGAGATCAGTGCGGTAGGCTTGTGGAAACTGGCTGGTAGATGCTTATTGGTTTTTCTCTATAGGTGTGTCAGTAGGCTTGTGGAAACTGGCTGGTAGATGCTTATTGGTTTTTCTCTATAGGTGTGTCAGTAGGCTTATGGAAACTGGCTGGTAGATGCTTATTGGTTTTTCTCTATAGGTGTATCCACATATTAAAGGGATTGTTTATATCAGGGCTGCAACCTACTGCTGTGGGCTACATCCAGCTCATTGACTGTTTTGAATGGCCTGTGAACTAAAAATGGCTTTTACATTTTTAAATAGTTGAAAAAAATTAAGATCTCATGACATGTGAAAATTATATGAAGTTCAAATTTTAATTGTTCAGTTAATAAAGTTTTATTGGACACAATCCATCTTATTCATTGATGACTGCTTTTGTTGTACTACACTAGTAGAATTGAATGATTGTTACAAAGACTGTATGGCTTACAAAACCTAATTTATTATTTGGCTCTTTACAGAAAAGATTTACTGACCCCTGACTTACAACACCAACTGAAACATACTGTGCTTAGCCTAATGTCCTTTTTTCTAACTATTAACACTATGATAATGAGGACAACAAAACTACTTTTTAATAAGATTTATTAGATGAAATATTTAAATACTTACGTTGTGTTCGATACTGATTAGCAATAAGGAAAGAAAAATGAATTAAGGTTTCTTCGTAGTGGGAGCTCATGGTCTAGTATTAATTCAAAAGTCAGCAGTTTTCTAGTATGAATTGATCATTATTTTTGTTACATAATTAAAATTAGAGAGTCTAACACTATTTTATTGTTATATAAATTACATTATTATTAATGAAAGTCCATAGATTACATCGAGTTCATTCTTGTGTGCTGTACAATTTTATGGTTTTGCCAAATGTTTATGTATCTTAATAGTATCGTACACAATGTGTATCACTGTCCTAAAAATCTCTAGTACTATACCTGTGTATCCACTCTGCCCCCCAACATGGTAAACACTGATCTTTTTATTGTCTCTAAGTTCATATAGTTGGAGTTACATAGTATGTAGCTTTTTCAGATTTGCTTCTTTCACTTAGCAACATGCATTTAAGGATCCTGTATGCTTTTTTGTTTTTGATAGCTCATTTCTTTTTATTGGTAATACTACCTTGTATGAATGTACCATAGTTTGCTTATTGGTTCATCTATTGAAACATCTTTACTAACTTTCAAGTTTTGGTTATTTTAAATAAGGCTGCTATAAACATTAATAAGCAAGTTTTTGTGTAGACAAAAATTTTCAACTCATTTTGGTAAATACTTTGGACTACCACTGATAAATCACATAGAAAGACTGTGTTTAGCTTTGTTAGAGACTGCCAGACTGTTTTCAAAAGTGGCTGTATCGTTTTGCATTCCCACTTTCAAGTTCTTGTTCCTCCACAACCTCACCTATCTTAGATGTCCCGTGTTTTGGATTTTAACTGTTAATGATAAATATGTAGCAGTATTTCATTGTCTTAATTTGTAGTTCCCAAATAACGTGATAGTGAACATCTTTACATATACTTATTAGCCACCATTGTGTGTGTTTGTGAGGTGTCTGTTCAGATAAGTTTTGGTATTTGGATAATGATGGAATCATAGAGTAAATGAGACAATGTTTTCTCTACTTCTCTTTTCCTAAACAGACTGGTGGGAAAACCATCTTTCTTACTTAGAAGGTTTTCAATTATCGATTTAAGTAGATGCAGGCCTATTGAGGACATTTATTTTTGCCTGGTGTGAGATTTGGTAGATTGTGTCTTCTGAGGACTTGGTCCATTTCATCTAAAGTTGTCAACTTTGTGGACATAATATTCATAATATCCTTTTATTATCCTTTTAATATCCACAGGATCAGTAGTGATAGTCCATCTTTCATTTCTGATATTGGAAATTTGTGTTTTCTCTCTTTTTATCTTAATTGACTAGCCAAGCTTGGCTAGAGGTTTATCAATCTTTTTAAAGAGCTAGCTGATCTTAATTTTTAAAAAGGCATAATACAAACTGGAAAGATATATAGCAAAATATTGATCATTATCTTTGAATGAAGGGATTATGCATAATTTTTCTTTTCTCTTTGTACTTTTAGTATAGTTAATATACAGTTTCATGTTAAAAAATTGTTCTTTAATTGCATTGTCCACTGTTCAGTATTTTTTTCCCAAGTCGACACAGTTATAATTAGTGTTTCATGATCTTTACAAAAAATCTTGTTCAGTATTCTCCTTTTTTATTTCTCATTGGTTTTTGTTTCTTGGAACTCTAAATTTATATCCTATGGATAAAGGACTCTAAAAAAAAATAAAAACATTAAAAAGAAATGAAGTTATTTAGAAGAAAATGAAATTACTATCTGTTTAACTTGTTAGGTGTTAGCACTTGTTTTAATTTTTACTACAGTCTTAATATGCAGTTATTATTCTCTTTATTTTATAAACAAGGAAACTGAAACTCAGAGAAATTAGCTTGCCGGAGGTGACGTCTAGTATGTAGAAAAGCCCATGGTTCAGTATGAAGGTTCTCTGATATTAGAGTCTAGATTAGGCAAAGTGATTGTAGCCAGACTTTTTACTACAGGAGTACATACATCCATGGTGGAAGGTTGACCTTTGTCATTCTTTTACTATCAGTTTTCATTATGCTGCCTTTTATTGATAATGCTGTTTCTGTTTCTTTTTGAGTTTATCTCTTTGCATATTAAAGTTTCAAAAAGAGAGCTAACTTCTTTTAAAGAGGAATATCTTATTCATTGTCAAATTTTGATGAATAAAATGAATGTTTTATTCCAGCTTTATTTAATTTTTAGTGGCATGAAAAGATGACCTGGGGAGAAGGGACATCTGAACTAGAGTTAATTTTTCAAAATCTGTTTTCCCATATAGAAAAAATAAGTTCATTCATTTGAACTCAAAATTCAAAGTTAATATAGAAAGGATAGTTATTAAATATTTCTAAGTAAACCTATACATTTTAGCTCTGCAAAACTTAATGGCCATTATGTATTCAATTGATTAAACAGTGTCATATATTTGTGTAGGCATTTAATTTGATCGTTTTCTTAAAGAATTCCTACTAAAACAACTAAAATAAGTGACATACCGTAATCCCAGCATGCTTTGATTTTTGTCTTATAAGTGACAGTTAATCTAAAGTTGTCACTTAAGTTAACATATTTCTCAATGAAATTTCTTGAAACCTTACTACCATTGTTTAAAAATACCTATTCTCTAGGTCTACCAACTATTTTTTGAAAATCCATTTTCTTGACCTATCAAAATAATATTATTGTTGGCATATGAATCATATCTTCCAATGATAATGCTGCATGACAAACAGCTCCAAAATCTTTTGTACAGTTATGAGTGGTCTGGTCCAGCTGGACTCCGCTTTGGATGGGATTAACATCTCCTCCACGAGGGCTTCAGGTCTGAGACTATAATTGCTTTCTGGGGCAAGTTCCTCTCATGTTAGATGATAGAAGCTCAGGAAGGCTGGGGAAGCTTACCATGCCTTTTAAAGTGTCAGCTTCTTTCTTGTTCATTCCATTGTATTAGAGAGCTCTGCTTCCCTAGTAAGATGCCCTGCATGAGATTATTCTCAGGAGTATGTGTATGTGATTCTTTTCTAGCCAGGGGTAAAAACTTGAAAACAAAATAAGCCTACCATAACTACAGTTCTTTAAGGACTAGCTTCTTAATTGTATAGATTGCTTAAACTTTTTTGATTAGTCAGATTTTTAACCAATATTCTGAAGCATATATCTAATTAAAATTATCTTCTGCAAATTAAAATTTATATTCTGCAAATTAACTTTATTAAATATGTGTACAGTGAAACAGGATTAAAAAAACAATGACTTATTCTGCCTTGTTTATAACTAGCCTTTGCCTGATATTTATAGTTTATGAAGTATTTTTACATTTTTTCTTTTGATCCACAAATAAGTTAGGTGATGTGATCCTTATTTTACTTGAGGTAATTAAGACAAAAAACTTTGTAGCTTGAAAAGGTTACAACTAATAAGTAGTATTCCATCCCAGATTTTCAGAGGCTTCAAATTCACTTACCCTTCTCAGTACTCCATACTGCCCTTAATGTTCCTGTTTCAAGCTTATGTGAATATTAGCACTGTGTGTATTTGTGTATAGCTGAACAAGTCAAAGGGAAATATTACTACACTCTTTATATTTCAATAGACTGTTACTGTCTATTCTGTTCACTATATCTGACATGATTTGGGGGGGGGGGGTCCCAGTGGCTAATCCTAACTATTAGTAGTTATTCATTATAATTCCAAGAAAGATATACTATATTTTCTGTGTAGTTTAACAGAGGTATAATGTATTCAGATTCATTATGCATTTAAAAAGTGCAAGAGAAAATTATTGTGGCATGCCAGTGTTTGTTCACATTAGTGACAGTTTAACTTCCTCAGATGATAATGATTTTATGTTTAGAGTTTTATGTAGGGATTATTTAGGGGAAAAAATCAGAGGGGTTTTCTACTGCAAGGGTTAAGTTCAGAAATCACTTGACTGTATCAAGTATAGTTAGGATGACAATTTTATTATAACTTCACAATATTCTTTCAGTAGAAAATGTTGTTTTCCAGAAATTGTCTAGTATGTTATAACAGTTGGAATATACAGCATTTTCTCCTGAAAATGAAATCCATCTCTTGTATTGAATAATATACCTTATTTGTTTACTGGATTTTTATTCTAACCTTTCCAACAAAGCCTTTTGAACAATGTTAACAGAAATCTAATCTGACTTTTTAGCTTTGGATTTCTACTGGTTTTCTTGGGCAAAATTTCATTTTTAAAAATCTATGAGCTTTTCTATTGCTTTCTTTACTCTTTTGTGTTGTCTTTCATGGTATGCAAAATGTATTCCTTTCCTCTCCATACCTTCCACCTTTGTTATGATTTCTTTCATAGTTAAAATAAAAATAAAATTAATGGACAATGATAAATTGAATCTTTCAGAAGGTTAGATAATTAATCCCTATTAGAAAATTATTAATTTATAAACAGCTCATTGTTCTTGCTGTTTTGTCCCATAATAGTGCACAGTTACTCTCCTCACAGCTTTCTCTGTTTATTTCTGTGTAGCTATATCATTAGTTTAATTTTAAGGTTAGTCCTTCTCCCCTTATTGTTTAGTAGTCAGTTTTTTTTTTTTTTTTTTTTGGTTTTTTATATGAGCCATTGCTGTGGAGAGTGGTAATTTTATTTGTTTTAATAAAAGTTAGTGTATTTAATGAATTTTTTCCCTCTTTTAAAGACTGTGAACCAGAAGAGCTGACTGACTGGTCTATGGATGAAAAATGTTCATTTTGTAACCTACAGAGAGAAGCAGTCAGTGTAAGTTTTAGTGCTATGAAATTATTTTTAAACTAATACACAATTGTAACACAGTTCTTCTTTTTTTTTTTTTTAAATCTGATTTGTTCTGAAAATTTGTGACTCACAGTGGAAGTTTAAATACTTTGGTTAAAAAAAATTTAAAAAAATACTTCAGTAAATGAAAAGAATATTTTAAAGTCTTATATTACAAGTCAATATTTAGTTTAACTTGCAGATAAAATCCTAGAAAACTCATCTTTTTTGCTTACTTATTTTACATTTCTTTCTTACTGTTCTTGGACTCTGGAAGTTCAGTTCAAGTCTGTTTTGTATATAGATACACAGGGTGAGTGTGGAGGCCTGCTTTGATCTGAGACCACCCTATAGTCTGATCTTTCAGGAATCAATAGCAAGGGGATAATGTGCTATTTGATAGCCTTTCACTTACTCTTGAATCTTTTGTATATCATAATTATCTCCTGTGTAAATGAATATTTAAGTGTCTACTGAATACAGGGTAACTGAAATATTTAAGTGTCTACTGAATACAGGGTAACTATGCAACCAGCATCTTACATGGTGGGAAGTCCTGATTCCTTTTCATCTATTGTGAGAAGGGCTGAGAAGAAATTAGAACTTGAGACCCTATACCAATTTTGGTCAGATTAGTGGGTAAACATATCTGCTTTGTTGTTAAAACTCAGATAAGATTACATTACTAGCATGTGCCATGTGGTGAATTTTTTTAAGTATATTTTATCTGCTCTTCCTTTTTTTTTTTTTAAATTATAGTTTTGCTAAGGAATTGGCTGTTTTGACCCTTTGTCACAGCTAAATTTCTTTTTTTCCTGACCCTTTGTCTCAAATTTTGTGTTCCCTCTGTACAGTTTTATATAATTTAAAGAATAGGTGAGCATTTAGAGAATTACCTTTTTTGCCATTTTAAATGGAATTCTGTGTGTATGTAAGTGATTTTGTATGTTGTTTGTTTATACTTTTAGGATTGTATACCATCTCTTGATTCTTCACAGTCAACGCCAACGGAGGAGCTATCATCTCAGGGCCAGTCCAACACTGATAAGATTGAATACCAAGCAGAAAATTACCTAAATACACTCTTTCGAAAGAAAGGTAATATTGGTATGTTTTCTCATTTAAAATTGAGAAGTAGAAATCTAAAATGTTTCATTTTTTTTCACAAGAATGCTTTTTATATGCTAATCTTTCTACTTCATTTTTTATTATTTGTTTATCTTTGATTTTTCTTTATATTTTTAGGGACAGTAGGATTCTCACTTATTCTATTGCTAGTCTTGTATTAGGCATTCCTTTTCAGCATTCTGTTCTCAGATCTCTCCCTGACTTGATCATACATTTTCCTTGTCTATTAATAGGTACCTTTTAAAAAGTTTTATGCTTCTGGTCTTTGTTTTATTGTTCTCAAAACTTCAAAAGTTGTTTGATATTCAAAAAATTGTAGAATATACAATATTCTATTACAAAGCTATCTCTAATAATGTAACAGTTGAATCATTTATGGGCCTTGGAGTATATTTGCTGGCTTGCTATTTCATTGTCTACTTGGTAGCTTGAATATGAGTATATTTGAATTAAAAAAATCAGGTGTTGTTTTTTTACTTCTTGTCTGTCTAAATTATTCAAACCAAATAGTTGTTTTACTTGTTCCCTTACTTGACACAAATGTATCAAGCAGAAGTAGTTTTTATGTGTTAGTTACTTGGGAAAAACCCCAAAGAACATTCTTTCATTTTCTGTTCCTAAGTCTTCCTCCAGGAGTAGAGTGTCTTATTTCTACCACATGGACCTTTGGAGTGAGTTACAGTGTGCCTTGGGGCGGGGGTAGGGTGGGGTGGGGTGGGGTGGTGGTGGTGGATTATTTTATCAGCTTCTAGAGATTGAGTAAACGTTACCATATTGTCATTTATTTGTTGACCCTACTTTGCTTCTCTTTGAAATTAGGTGCCACCAGATGTTTTCTAATTGATAACCTTCATTTTTTTTTTTATTCAATAATGTTAAAAAACAGTCCTCATCCTCACCTTTGAGAAAGAATTCTTCTGTTTAGTCTTAAGCATTATAAGTTCTTTTATGTTGAAATACGGGAATCCTCTGATTAGAAAAATTATTAGTAAAATTCAAAGGCCTTAAGTTAAGAACTGTGTTTTTTTTTTTTTTTTAAGTGCAAAGGACTGAAGATCTTTTCCTGTGTGTTACTAAAGTACTTAGTGTTGAGAAATTTGCTTTATCTTTTAAAACAAATTCTTTTTTCAAAATTTTTAGTCTAAACAAATGTTAAAAATATTTTATAGCTGGGCATAGTGGCATATGCTGTACAGTAAATCCCTGAGTTACAAACATCCAGCTTATATACAACTCGCACTTACGAACGGAGGCTGTTACAGTACTGTACAGCAGGGGTTCCCCAACCACCGGGCCGCAGCCAAAGCGTACCACACAGCGTTCCAGTTACCACGCTCGTCGTAAAGTTACCGTGCTCTTCAAAAAAGTTACCGTGCTCACTCATGCCGACGAGGGGTGTCCGCCTCTTCTTCCCGGTCCGGTTCGTAGTACTGTACATTACAGGGAGCTGGCTCTTGTTACTCTCCTAACCCTGTACACTGTCATATCACGTTTTTAAATCAGTGACATTTTTGTCTTCACCCTGCAGTGATGGCTCTGAAACACAAATCTGATGCAAGTGCTGGTGATACGGTAAAGAAAAGAAAAACCATCACCTTGGAAAATAAAGTAGAAATAATAAAGAGATCAGAGAGAGGTGAAACTCCATCATCCATTGGCAGAGCATTTGCTTACAGTCGGTCAACAATCGCAACAATTCTAAAAGATAAAGGTAGAATAATGGAGCATGTGAAAGGCCATACCCCAATGAATGCTACAGTTACTACCAAGCAACGTCGTAGTTTAATAATCGAGATGGAAAGGCTTTTGATAATTTGGATAGAAGACCAAAATCAGCGTAATATGCCTATCAGTCTTTCTTTAGTACAAAAAAAGGCCCGAAGCCTTTTCAATGATTTAAAAGCTGCTCATATATCAAGTGAAGGCTATTGCAGCGAAGAATTTGTTGCAAGTAGGGGCTGGTTCACTCGCTTTAAAGAAAGGGCAAATTTGCATAATATTAAAGTTCAAGGTGAAACCAACGAAGACCTTATGGAAGTAGAGCAGCAGATGATAGCATTTAGGGAAGAAAACAGGGACCTTGAAACTCCAAAATTGAAAAAGTTTTCTACAAAAGAGTTAGCTGATGCTTTTCGTCTCATTGAAGCGGGAATGGCAAAGTTAGAGGAGCAAGATCCTGATACAGAGAGGTTCACCAAAGTTTACCGTATCATTACTGAGGGCCTAAGATGCTACAGGGCCATTTATGATGAGAAAAAGAAAGGCTTTGTACAAACCTCCCTCGATGCCTACTTCAAGAAACTGAATCCAGCAGCAGAATCAGACCCTGACTCTCTAATACCAGTCCCATCCTCTCCAAGTCCATCATCAACTACATCATCCAAGATTGTTTAAGGTTGTATTTGAAAATGTTTAAGTATTTATATGCACAGAGAGGTAAAAATAAATAACTATGTTAAGACAACCATCTGTCTAAGTTGCATTTAATAGGTAAATGTACCTTTTCTAACTTACATACAGATTCAGCTTAAAAGCAGACCTACAGAAGCTATCTTGTTCATAACCTGGTCCTGCTACTCGGGAGGCTGAGGTGAGAAGGGAGCTTGAACCCAGCCTGGTAGTCAACATAGTAAGACTCCATCTCTAAAAAAGAAAAAAAAAATTGAGTATTTTGCACACTTTTTAAAAGAATTTTATAACATATTGAGAAGATTTTATTCTGTCAGTATATTTATACTTATAATAAGAATTATGTTATCAGACTTGTATCACTCAGAGAACCGGAGGAAATATACACATTTACGCATTACTCAGTCTTACTTTCCTTTGAGTTATTTGTAATGGTAGTATTAGAATTATCAATAATGACCTTTAATTTTTGATAGTGTGATGTTAGTCTATGCTTCATTCCCGTGTTAAGAGTAATAAGTAAAAACTTGGTACTGTGTCAGCTGATTCAAGCATCTTTGTCTCCATAAGGTCTCCTGTCAGTAGTTGGATGAGTGTAAGATATTTAGTGTCTTCTCCATTGGAGGATTTCTTGGCTTTCTTCAAAACCCTGTGAAAGATTGCACCCAATTTTTAAATTGAAGATTCTTCTTAGTGTTTTTACTTTATTTCAGTCTTATCTTTGTTCATTTCTTGATTTATAGTTCATCACTTTCTATATTTAATTAAACATAAAGGTTTTTATCCTTGTTTACTTGGATTTGTTTTTATGTTTTAAATTTTTTTTTCCGTAGAATTATTTTAGGATTGCCAATATGATCTGACCAGGATGAGGCTAGAAGATAGTAATAGTATCCTTTAAATGGCCTTAACTCCTTTATTAGTTATTTCTTGAATTGTGCTGTTAACTTTACTTGGAAATAAAAGGTAAAAAATGTGTTTTTATAAACAGGTAACACTTCTGATATACCATCTTCCTAGAGAAGATTTTGTCTCTTGAAACTTTCCCAAATTAAGTCACTTTTAGGAATTCTGGATATTGGTGGCAGTAGGATTACCAGTACTTTAAATGCCGCATAGTTTGAGGAGCATATGCATGTTGATCATCTTAAACAGTGTAAAAAACCTTTTAATATTCTTATTGTACATTATTTGTCATTTTTCTTGACTTATGCTTTTGGGGATGATGCTAATGATAAATGTGAGCTATTATTATTGAGAATATTACTAGTGTTTATTATTTCAACAGGTAAGGGCAGTGAAGATTAGAGAAGTTAAATAGCATATATCTTTTAGCTATATGTTAAGAAAATTTGAACCCTCAAGGAGAAATTAAAAAGACGAAAGGGTGTTCTCCATAAAGAGCACCTAGCTTCTTTTAAGTACTAAGTAGAAAAATTTCCCATTTTCTGCTATTTAGCAGCCTAGGATTAGAATTGTTTTATTTGAATTAGGCAGACTAGACAGGAACTATGAGAAATGCTCTATATTTCTCACAGTTTTCTATTTTTCCTTTATATAAACTGTGAATAATTTAAGCGATTGGTTCCCTTGTAGTGTTTAATAATAGATTGTAGGAATGCAACTGGCATTAGACCTTCTCAGTATTGGAAAAAGCTTATTCCTTAAACTAAGTACAGCTTAGGCAATCCTTTGTAAGTGGGAGCTACTCAAAAATACTCAATCAGGTTGAATAAATTGAATGAGAGTGAGGGATGTCTTAGTACAAAGGTGAGCTTTTACCTAGTTTAGTATATTCTTACTTTAAAAAATATTTCAAAATGGAATTTGTTCTAAAAGTTATCTTGAAATTAACTAGCATGCTAGAGGAGAATGAAAATTCTATGATAATAGAGACTTTGTTTTGTTCATTGTAGAATCCTTAGTATAATAAGGATATGTGGTATCTTAGGTCCTAACTATTTCTTGAATGAATGAATGAATACTAAAATAAACTATATCCAGGCATCTTCAAGTTTCTCTACATATTCAGTGCTATTAGTATTTCATATGTTCTATTTGAAGAAGTAAATTATTTAGCATGGACATAAAGTTTACCTTTCCCTGCTTTGTATTTAAGATATCACTATGTATAGTTTGAATATCAGTCTGTTTTGAATATGGATATACCCAAGCATGTAGAAAATGCTTTATCCAAAGCTGTGTCTGTGAAATGTAAACTATTTTGGCTTTTTACTTTACATTCCCTGATCACCTGAAGTTATGTAAATCACTGGCTTATGATTCAAGAAGATATCTCATTTATTTTTAATTATAGACTGCTGGACTTCATTAATTGCACATAGTAGCTAAATTAATCATACTACTAAATAATAAAGTGAAACCATCCTTCATCAAAATATAGCACTTTTTTTTTTTTTTTTTTTTTTTTTTTACTTCATATTTTGCCCACATACATGCTTAGCAGTCATGTAACTACTTTTCTGGTGGGTTGGGGTTTGTTTGTTGTTGTTGGTTTTTCCCCCTAAAGACTTCCACGGTGGATTTGATGCAGTTAGTTGAAACCCATTTCCCTTAAGTTAATCAGTAGCTAGGTTTTATATAGAAAATTTTCCGTGCCTTTTCTGAATTCAAGTTTTTATTCAAACTCTTAAAACATGAAATAAATACTCTTACAGTTCAATAACCAATTGGGTTTTGGCTGACGATAAAATTTTTGATTTCTTAGAAACAGGCAGTGTTAACTTTTTAGATTGGTCTTCTCCAAATGCAAGCTTCCTTGAGTGACAATGTGAATTTGACATGATTCCTTCAGGCCTTAAGTGGTTCTTATCTAGCTAGGTATTTCATCATGATGTCATTTTGGTCATTCTTTGGATTTCTCTTACATGGTTTGCCCTTTTGGAACTCACCATAAAATAATTCACACACCATTATGAGCTGCATTCCAAGGTGTTCATGAAAGTTTTTACTTCTTACCAGGTACTTGTAGGATATTAATCAAATTCTAAGAAAGCACTTAAAATTGGAATTGAATTTAATAATTTTAGCATTTCTAATAAAATCACTCTTTTACCTATGATACCATCCATAGAAAGAATTAAAGGAAACATACCAGTTATTCATCATCACCCAGATTCTTATTTCCCTCTGCCTTTTTTATTCCCTAATTTGACTCAGTCTTCTGTCTGTAAGCACCTAAATTCTTTCTTCTATGTCTCCTGGAACTTATCTATTCTCTCAGTGTTTCCTTTGCTTTATTGCTGTATTTGAGACATATATATTCATAAAGGATGCTTTTGTAGCCTTCTTACTTGCTGATTATTTTTAATTCTTCACATAATACAGGGGTGATAAGGCAACCTCACAGATCATAATGGTTTTCTTATCATTTATGTGCCCTACTCTTATCAAAACTCTGAGCTCATCTGAAGCACATGATATACTATCATGTTGCAGATATCTACCCAGCCTTTTCATTCCGTTCCTCCCAAATATTGTTCCCATCATAGCTCATGGTGACTTCAAATTCAGTGTGACTGTTATATTTATTACTCTGTCCAGTTACTTGATCTCTTTATTTCCAGTGATCTGTCCTTCCTTCTACTCTAGCCACCTTTTCCCACAATTGTACACTTTTACCAACTCTCAAATCTGTTTACAACTATTTCCTTTTCTGACTATCATCATATTTCAATATTCTCAGCCCAATACTTGTATTATTATACTTTTTATTTTATTGATATGTAATATTTGTGCATATTTGTGGGGTACAGGTAATGTTTTGATATATGCATACAACGTATAATATCAAATCAGGGTATTTAAAACATCCATCACTTCAAACATTATCATTTCTTTGTGTTGGCAACATTTTATATTTTCCCATTTCTTCTAGCTATTTTGAAAAGTACAATGTGTCGTTAGCTGTAGCCATTATTCTGTACAACCCAGGGACTTATTCCTTCTATCTAATTGTATGTTTGTACCCATTGACCAACCTCTCTTTGTCTCCTTCCCCTCCTCAGCCTCTGTAAACTATCATTCTACTCTCCTCCATGAATCGTCTTTTTTTTAGCTCCCACATATGAGAGAAAACATGGAATACTTTTCTTTGGCTGGCTAATTTCACTTAACATAATGAACTGCAGTTCTATCCATTTTGCTGCAAATGACTAGATTTTCTTCTTTTTATGGCTGAATAGTATTCTATTATATATATACACACACATACACACATACCATTTTCTTTATCCAACTGTTGGTGAACATTTAGGTTGATTTCATATCTTGACTACTATGTATAGTGCTATAGTCAACGCAGGGTTACAGGTATCCTTTTAATACCTTTCCTTTCTTTTAGGATTGCCAGATGGTTTTCTTGAGAAACCACTATACATTCCTACCAGCAATAGAAGAGTTCCTTTTCTCCACATCCAAGACAGTATTTGTTATTTCTTGTATTTTTGATAGTGGCCATTCTGACTGGGGTGAGATGATACCTCATTGTGATTTTGATTTGCATTTTCGTGATTATTAGTGATGTTGAGAATTTTTTTCATTTTCTTCTTGGCCATTTGTCTCCTTTTGAGAAATAGCTATTTAGATCCTTTGCTCGCTTTTTAATGGGATTATTTGTGCAGGTATGTATCTTTTATTTTTTTTTTTTAACCTCATTGCTGCCTTCATTCTGTTGACCACAAGACCTTTTTTTTTCTGTTCATTGTCTTTTCATAACTTCACTTTTTTCTTTACTCAGGTCAGATATTTTTATTTTTCATATAAAAATCTTAACTCCCTTCCCTCTTGCTCCCTTTGTCAAATTTGCCTCTCAGAACCTTACCTGTGTTTGAATTCATTTCCCATTTATTACACACTTGCTGAGCTTGAGGAGAGAAAAACACCCAATCATGTTTTCTAAGTCTCTATTATCTAGTCAGTTTCCTCTCTTATAAGTAGTTTTGTCTCTTTCTTCAAACCTCCAACAACTAAAAATCTTCCCTTTTTTTTGTAGCACAGTAACCTTCTAACATGGTAAATTGTTTACTTGAATATTTTACTTATTGTTTTCTATCTGTTTCTGTCTGCTAGAATATAAGCACAACGAGAGACTGGATTTTTGTAATATATCTCAGGGACCACAGTAGATGTTTAATAAACATTATTATCTATGCTTTTACTATTTCCACTTACCCATACCTCTTAGATGTTCTTTTCAGCACTCTACTAAAGTTGTTTCATCAGTTTCATTGGTAATTCTATCTTGTCCTTTTCAGAGGAGTGCCAATCAGTTCACTTCTTATTTAGCCTTTCAGCATCGTTTAAGAGAGTTGATCACTTTTTTTACTTTGGTTTCTGGGAAATCATATCCTTCTCATTTTCTTACATTTCTCATAAATTGCTTCTTTCTCATGTTCCTTGCTGGTTCTCTTCTTGACCTATAAATATTGAAGAGCCCTTGGAGTTAGTCCTCAGCCGTCTTCTCTTCTTGATATATCTTCACCCACTTGATGGCTTCTTTCATTCCTATGGCTATAATTATCATGTATGTGCCAATGGTACATAAATATTAAATCTAATCCTGACCTTTCCTCCAGTTTTACCCTCTTTTATCTAACTGCCTACTTAATATTCTTCAGAATGCCCAGTCGGCATCTCAGAACGACCTATGAAACACTTAATTTTAATCTATTTTCTTTTCCTAACCTTTCCCATCTTGGTAAAAGGTATCAGTCTTGACCCAGTTAGTCAGGCCCAAATGGTAAGAGTCTTTATTGACTTCTCAGTGTTTTTTATACCTGACATTCAACCTGTTACAGTTTCTCTACTTTCAAATCTATCCTAAATCTGACCCTGTCTTGCCATTTTCATTGCTACCACCCTAATCCAAGGCCTGTTACATCTGGCTTCTACTACTGAACCTCCTAGCCTCCCAGCTGGTTTGCTTTCTCCTACTTTTCCTCTTTGGCATACAGTTAGAAATATGATGTTTCTGAAGCCAAAACGTGATCATTATCCCAGTGCCTAAAACCTTTTAGTGGCTTTGTCTATTATTTAAAACAAAATCTACTAAGAACTCTAGTTCTGCCGCCTCTTGGACCACACTGCCCTTTGCTTATTCTGTTGAAGACTTATTGACTTTTTGCTTTTCTTCAAATGTGCTACTCTTATTTTCATATCAGTGTCCTCATACTTACTGTTACCTCTTTCTGGATTCCAGTATACATTGTTCACTCCTTCATATCGTCAGATACTATCCCTGTCTTGACCCTGCACTTTCCTGACCACTCTATTTATGATAAATCATCTTATTTACTCTTTCGCATTATTCTATTTTTTAAAGAGTCTTCCTGACCCCTTTTTAAAGATCTGTTCATTTGCTACTTCTAGAATGTAAGAACAATTTGGGCACTGATTTTTGTTTGTTTTGCTACATCCTTACAACCTAAAGTAGTACCTGGTATAAGTAATACTCAGTAAATTAATTGAGTATACTTAAACCTTTTAGAATATAAATGTTTTAAAAATAAAATGCCTCTCTACAACTTTAAAAAGACTCACAGTACAATATGCTAGGCCCCAGGAAAACTAGGGGAAAACTGAAAGCAGAGAGAGGAGGAGAAAGGAGGAGGTGGTGATCACATTTTTATAAATATAGATGACATTTGAGTAAAGATGTAAAAGAGGTGAGGTAGCAAGCTACAGAGATCTTAAAATAAATATATTTTAAGAATTTTAAAATAATAGCAATTTTGAATTTTATAGTTTTATAGAAAATTTGTTTTCCTGTAAGGACCAATCTGAAATTATAGCACTTTAAACAGGAAGTGGATTTAGAGATAATTTGTCTCTGTTTCCTTACATTCAGACAGATAACAGTTACTGGTAAATAATTTGACCAGGAATATGCATGATAATGTAAACAAATAATGAAATGATGTTGGATAATGAATGATCACCAATGGTACCTATATACTCGAGTATAAACCGAATTTTTTCGGCACAAATTTTGTGCCGATGGGGAGGTGCCTGTGGCTCAAAGGAATAGGGCACCAGCCCCATATGCTGGAGGTGGCCAGTTCAAACCCAGCCCTGGCCAAAAACTGCAAAAAACAAAACAAATTTTGTGCTGAAAAACCCGAACTCGGCACAAAACTCGGCTTATACTCGAGTACATAGGTACTTAGCAAAATAAACAAGGCTTTTAAAAATATTTAATAAATGGATTATGGAGTCTCGAGTGAAATTTGGTATGAAAAGTAATAGAGGCTTTAGTACCTATTGCTATTCATTTATGAGTTAAGCCAAGCCAAAATGAAGTGGTGAAACAGTGAAATAGTAAACTCCTGAGGTTCTTCTGTGTCTGAATCCCAGGAATTAGCTCTGAACCATCAGTTGAAGCCATAGACAATGCAATAGGTTGAAAGAAACTTAATAATAAATGAACTTTCAAGTTTCCTTCACTTGCAGTTTAATTTTTTAGCTTCTGATCACCCAAGAATCTGCTTGTAGTTTCATTTTTTCATATGACGAGTCTTCCCATTTCATGATCAAAGTCACTTATAACAGCATGTTACCTGCATGATCTAACATTTTTAAAGATTTGGTGTCAAGTGTCTGTGACTCCTTTATCTTTACGTCACAATAAACATTATTAAGTTGAAAATTTTTCTTAGTCATAAACTTCACAATGTCGTGTTTATGATTCTTTAACATTTCTCTCTACTTGATTGAAATCAGCCTCTTTTAGTAAGATTTGTTCATATTCTGTTTGATGCTTTTCTCCAAGCCTAATTGACCTATTATATCTTCTTATCAAACTCATAAGGCTTGAATTAAAGAAGTATCAGTTGTATTAGCACCCCACATCAGATGTTTCTCATTGATGTGCTTGAAGTATGTGACATCTTCTTTGCCAGTAGACTACATTAATGACATTAATTGGTAGGCAGAAAGACCGTTTAAAGATTATCTTCAAAAGCAACATTAACTAGAGAGAGATATATTTAAGCACTGTCTATTGTCAGAATAGCCTTGTTGGGAAGATCTCTCCTCCCCTCCCCTCCCCTCCTCTCCTCTTTTCTTCTCTTTATCAATCATGAAGGATAATTCCACACAACATTATGAATACCTCCTTTACACCCAATCTTTATGATTTGAACATCATAAAAAATATTCCACTCTTTAGCTTTGCCTTAAGGACTCTGGAGTTTTTGAATTGGTACACCAACAAAGGTTTTAGTAAAATCTTCACAGTTTCCACTTAAAAAGCAGTTTTGAGCTTTCTTTGGATACCCTGATATTCTAGTATTGTTCTTTCCTGTGTTAAAAACCATTTGAGGTGGCATTTTCTTCTGGTAAAATCTCTACTCCATCAAAATTAAAAATGTGTGGAGTGATTTAAACACATTTGCCAATTCTGTAGTTTTTAAAATTGACCAAGGATTACTCACTAAGGAGCCTCACTATCAGCAGAAACTGCTTAGTTAATTGTGATCTTCAAATTATGTTGTTTGCACAATTTTTAAATTTCTTGAACCATTCTGGACTTTCTTTAAAACTCAGCTCTTCACCAAACCATTGCCTTCTTCACCTAAGTTGCACAATAATGCAGGGTGATTTGAGATTTGTTATAAGCGTTTAAGAAATTTTTATGGAATTATTAATACCAAAAAAGGTACAAATAATTACTTGAAGAGAGGGCTGGGAAGAAAATAAACAGTATATTATTGTCAGTTTATGCTTTTCAATAGAGGTAAACAGTTAAGCTGAATTTCCCCAGTAGAAGAAAGCAAAGGAAATGGATGGCTCCTATGTCAGTGTTCTTTAGTCAAAGTTACTAACTTTAGCCGTGTTAAAGAAAAGGGGGGTGTTCTTGGGAGACTATGAAGTATTGAAGGCACTTAAAATTAAGAAGAGGCTAGAGGACAAAGTTTGGCAAATAATAAGGAATCTAGGAATACAGAGGAACCACAGCTAAGGGTACCTTGTATAGAGAAACATGCCTTATATGCACTGAGGTTTATGCTTCCCTAACATATTTGTTTTTCCAATTCCTTAGAGGAAACATTCTCTTGGCCAAATCTAAGACATTTGTCTGTCCAGCTTTAGCATTATTAGGACAGAGAGAGAAAGGTTGGAACTAGTCTCTGACACATCTGTAGTACAGGTAATCAAAGGTGGGAATAGCTCCCTAGAAAATGAATATGTCCAAGCAGACCAGGTATATCAAAAGCATAAGATTCTAGAATTGTCTGGTGAAGATGTATATATTTTTTTATGATAGTACTTTCTACCTACTAACTAAATTCCTGGAAAAAGGGAGATTAGAGTGGTAAAAATAGGACATTTGGATACTTGACAGTGCAAAAAAAAAAAAAAAAAAAAAACCAGACATGCATTCTACTCCTTAATTTGCCAAAAACCATGATACCTAGGCAGTCCTTAAGTTGCTTAGACCCCATGGCGTTTCACTTTGTTGATCACTCCTTGGACACTGTGTGTTTGGTCAGTTTTTTTTCTCTTTATTGCCCTAACATTGTTTCCCTTTTTTTGGCCTCCATTTTTTTCTTTAATATGAGGAGGGTGGTGTAAGGGGAAGTAAGCTGGTTTTTCTTGTTGTTTGTTTCATCTTTGAAATGTTCTTGTTTAAGGTTTAATTCTCAGCCTCCTTTTAATATTATGCATTCTCTCTAGATAGTCTCACCCAACTTCTGTAGTTTCAAGCCCTCACATTCCATTGATAGAAAATATGTGTGCTAGTCCTGATTTTTCAGGCTCATATTCTTGGCTATTCCTGATTTTTTAGGTTCATATTTATATTCTCTGGGTTATCCACTTCCAGATGTAGCCCACAAGAATTTCAAATGAGGTAATACGCATGTATGACATTGAATATCACTGGGTTTTTTATTTTTTTGACTTCCACTCCTCTGTTCCCCTTTGTTAAGCTGCTAGATTCCTGTCCTATGAGCTACTGTGGTAGCATAATATTTTTCTTCTTTTCTTTCTTTTTTTTTTTTTAATAGTATAGCAGATAAAAGGATTTACAGGTTAATATTTCTTTTCTTTTTTTTTTTTTTTTTTTATTGTTGGGGAATCTTAGAGGGTACAATAAGCCAGGTTACACTGATTGCATTTGTTAGGTAAAGTCCCTCTTGCAATCATGTCTTGCCCCCAGAAGATTCCCTTTAAAAGCAGGATTAAACTAAACATTTGTGTGTTTCTTAAGAAAAAGAGGAAGAC
>CAUYPK010130192.1:0-11635 GCA_963574355.1 Loris lydekkerianus
GCTACACGCCCTTTGATCTCAGGCTTAACGGGAAGTACCGCCTTAGAGAATAGGCCTAAGGAATTTTCCAAAAAAGCCTATCTCTGTGAGTAACCCAGGGGGGTCCAGATTTCTTAAGCCTCTGGAAGAAATGTAAGTCACTTTAAACTCACACTGAATTCACTTTGTGGGCTTGATGTAGGATATGTTTATTTTTAAATATTATCCTACACCCAGATATTTGGGTATTTCTTTCTTGCCATCAAGCTTTATTTTCCTGCGATACTCTACTGATATAAAAGGCAGGTGAGTTTTCATTACTAGAAGGAACTAGTGGAAAAGTACTGGAGGGTTCCAGTACACAGTGAAGGATGATCAATGTGGTGAAGCCATCAGTGTTTGCTAATTTACCCTTACTGAAGTTGGACTCCTACCCTCCCACACAGACTTAGAAACAGGGGCTCTATCTTTCTTGATGATTATATTTTAAGGGGATAGCTCCTAGGCCCTTGAGATAGACATCTCTGTGTGGTAAAACAGGTAAGAGATTGAGAGATTTACATCTGAAAGGGTCAGAGAATGAATCTGTAATTACAAGTTTTCTAAACTAAATGCTTTAAGAAAAAAGAGGTCAGGGGCCTACAGTCAGTAAGAAATCTATCTACAGTGTAGTCAACCTCCTATAAATGTTAAGTCTAGCTGGGACAAATTTAAAAATAAAAAACGTAATCACTCCTTTGATTATAAATAAAATGGGAAAATTATGGCCTTGGGAGTTAAAAAAGTGGGGTTTCAAATTCTGGATTGTCATCTCACTAGTTACAAAAATTCCCTTACAGTTATAGCGAATACCATGTGCTAAATTAAATTAGATCATATATGTAGAGTGTTTGGCATGGATCCAGACATAGAGTAAAAATTCAGTAAATACAGGCCTTGCTATTATTAAAGGGAGACTGAAAATTAGATCCAGTAGAAGTTTCTGGGGTCGCATGATACTCTACTAAAAAGAACACAATTTCATCGATGTAACATTTCTACCAAAATGGCATAGCCTGTATATAATCCTGAAAAAAGCATCACATAAATCCAAGTTGAGGCTGTTTTACAAAATAACTGACTTTTGCTCTCAAAAGTTATCTATGTCATTAAAAAAATAATGAGAAATTGCTCCCAATTACAGAAGACTAAAGAGACAGGATGGGCAGTACAACTTGCTCGGTGACATGTGGCCTAAGATTTTCTTTTGCTGTCAAAGATATTACTGTATCAATTGGCAGAATCTGAAAAAAGATCTGTAGATAAGCTAATATGGTAGTTTTTCACTCATGTCAGTTTTCTGATTTGGATAAATTTTATGGCAATTAGAGAATGAGCTTGCTTTTAGAAAACAGACTGAGTAGGGGTGAGGATCATTCATGTCTATAGTATACTCTCAAAAAGTTTCAAAGGCATAATCAAATTCAGAGAGAAAGAAAAAAAGAATAAATTCTAGAGCAAATTGTTAAAGTGTTAAAATTTGGAGACTGTAAGTGAAGGCTACGTAAGCTTGTTTTATATTATTTGTGGTAACAGAATAGTGCTCACCACCAAAAAAAGTCCACATGCTAATCCTTAAAATCTAAGAATATCTCAACTTGCTTGGCAAAAGAGTCTTTGTAGATGTGAATAAGTTAAAATTATTATGAACTATCCAGGTGGGCCCAGTATAATCACAAACATCCTTACAAGTGAAAGAGAGAGTCAGAAGAGTTAGAGTCACCGAGGTTTGAAGATGCTATAGTGTTGGCTTTGACAGAGAGGAAGTCATGAGCCAAGGAGTGCAGGTGGCTTCGAGAAGCTGAAAAGGCAAGTAAATGGATTCTCCTTGAGAGCCTCTGGGAGGAATATAGCCCACCTGACGTCTTGATTTTAGCTCAGTAAATCTAAACTTGTGCTGTTTGAAACCACAAATTGGTGGTTATTTCTTACAATGCAATAGAAAATGAATATACTATACTTTAACTTTTTTTTTTCACACATCTTAAAGCATTTCAAAATAAGTTTTGAAAGAACTTTCTGGGGGGTGTTTTCTTAAAAAATGAGTCATCTTTCTGCTGCTTTAGTCTACATGTTCAGAGGTTCAATTTTACTTAGAATTATAGAATAGCCGTACAAAAGTAAAAGGTAATTACACCAGAATCTCAGTAGGTTATTCAGTAGAAGTATGCATTAACATGTAGTGCTGAGCATATTTAGTTACTATTTTTAACTTATTTTAATAAAAGCCAGCATGCCAGAGATTATGGACAATGATTATTAGCATTCTAATTATCCTATTAGAGGTATTTATAACTATTACACTATACATGTTCCATTTCTTTCAGAAGAGAATCAATTGGAATGAAGTCCTGGTTTGTTGGTCTCCAATTCCTATTTCTGTACAAACTCCTCTGTCATTTTCTTGGCGATCATTCAAAGCTGTCTTCTTCAGCACCTATTCAAACAAAGTAATTACTACCCTCCTATCTTCAACCAAATGGGGGTGATAAGATAGTCAGCATTCCACAAATGAATACTAATGAGATAAATGGAAACAGGGTAAAAATCACTGTTTCCCTATGTTAAAAACTGTATAACAACTCAGAAGTTGAGGGCAAATTGCTGTTAACTGGGCAGGGCTCCTTTAAAATGTCTGCTTTGATCTATGACTTAAAACACACGGAGAATATGATTTAGTATTTAATAAAATAGTAAATTGGTGAAATTTACATAGGTCTGGAAAAAGGTTGAGGGATAGATGAAACAATTGAGTGGAAGAGAACACAAGTGGCTGCTTTTAGGGTTTTATGGACATTTATCAAAAGATGAAAGCAAATGTGGGGTGGGATTAATGCCAAAGAGACTTGAAAGTTAGAGAAGTGAGGGTTCAGTTAGATTTCACTGGGAATTTAAATTCCAGAGATTATTTTAGCTTCTGAAATCATATTGAAGTATTAACTGCATTATGCTATCTCATTTTAGTAAAAATCTAAATAGTTTGCCATTTTTGCTGCTACTTCCCAGAGACACGTCTAATTATCCATTAATTACAGGGGACTGAAATAAAAGTATTTACCCAATTGAGCTTGTGCTGAGTAGCAGGCCAGAGAAACAGGCTACAACTTCCTCCTTTAATGTATAATTAAATTATATCACATTAAAATCTGCACAGGCTCTGTCTTAGTACATTTGTGCTGGTGTAACGGAACACCACAGACGGGGTAATATATAAAGAACAGAAATACATTACTGTCTTATAGCTCTAGAGGCTGAGAAGCTCAAGTTTGAGGGGTCCTCATCTGGTGAGGACCTTCTTGCTGAGTCATCCCATAAGGTACTACAAAAGTGGAGAGGAGAGAGAGAGGAAGATCGCACTCCAGAGAGCAAGAGGGAACTGAACTCAATTTTATAACAAGTCCATTCTCAAAACAACATAACCTACTCCTTCAGTAATGAATGACATTAATCCATTCAGGAGGGCTCGGTTCTCAAGACCCTGTCTCCTGTTATTAGGGCTCACCTCCCAATACTGTTGCATTGGGGGTTAAGTTTTCAACACATGAACTCTCAGAGACACATGCAGATCTCTGCAGTGCCAGGGACCTCTGAAAATAAGCCTGCCCCTGAAAAGCCAGTAAGGGGAGGAACATTCCAGTTTTCTATGGGGATCTTTGAGTCTTTGTTGGTTTAGGCTAGACCCTTGATATTATTTAACATGGTTTATGGTATATAATTAGATTCTAATTTCTGAAGAGAGAGACATTTATTTTCAGCACTGAATTGGTAATTCGAGTGAGGATAGTTCTAAATCCAGTGTGAGCGTTATTCATACTGTATACTAACATACTTTAGGGGTAATTGTTTCTCCTGCTTTTTAGGACACAGCTTGATAATAAAATAAATTTGGAAGAGGAGAGACACAAAATGCAGAAATATAGACCATTAAAAAGCTTATAAACCCACAACAAATACTTTAATTACATTGGATGAATGTAAATCATGAATGCCGAGCAGCTGGATGCTATGAAAATGTAAATGCAAACTAATCAGTGGAAGTAGAATAAAGCTGGAAGCCATATAAATCAAAATATCCATGGAGAAAACAGGGGCCGGCCACCAGGCATTTTTACATAACTACATACTGGACATTTCAGCACATATATACACACATACACAAGATAATAGAAAGAATTTTGGATTGAGCATCAGCCTTAAAATGACTCTATGGATTCTTATTTCCATAATGAGCTTACTTGAAATGTGTGCCTGATTTAATTTTTATGAAGCCACTAAGCCACTATTGCTGTTTTAATGATTTGGCTGGACCTGGGATTTAAACATTGAGTTTTACTGGTGGTACTTCCAACAATGTGTGAGGTGAACAAAGGAAAGTGGAGGGTGTGAGAATATTCTTGATCTCATTAGCTAACTTAACAATAAACGTCAGTCGTGAGGCTAATGTATGTAAATATGAAGGTTTTCAGAATTCTTACTAGTCTCTTATGTCATTTTAACATCCAGTGCAACTTAGTATTTCTTCAAAACTCAGACGAGATTTTCACCGTGAGTGCCTAAGCTTCAAAACCTTCCCCTTTTCTTCCTCAGCTTTTGAGTTTCAACCTTCACCTTTCTGCTATTTCCTTTCCATTTCTCCATTTTCTCTACTATTGCAACCGTTTCCCTGTTGCAACCAGTCACACATGTCCTGCTGTCAGTTCGTCGCTCAGCCCTGAATTAAATATATAACATGGTAGAATTCAAAAAAATTTGTTGGATTTCTGTCTTTAAACATTCAGCACAATGAACGTCTTTTCCTATATTTCTACAAGTACTTATGCTGCCTATTGCTCCCCAAACCTGACTACATGTTAGAATCAGCTGGGATACTTTTAAAACTACAGATGCTTGGACTTTTTCCAGTAGAAATTCTGTCTGTTGTAGGGCCTAGAAATTAAACATGTATTTTTTAAAACTTCCAATGTGATTCTAATGTGCACCATAACTAAGAAAACTGCTCTAGGTCTTGTGTTTTCTAGACATGCTTATGAGAAGTACCTGTTTGCAGAGCTTCTAGAGAAGAAAAACTTCATCCTCATTCTTATTTACCCAAGAAGCTCTCTCCTGTTGTTAGGGAAAAAAAAAAAAAAAATCTGAATTTCTTCCCAAGGCCCAATCCTTCAACTTTACTTGTGATCCTGCCAAAAAGGTTTTGACTTTGCTTCAAGTATTTTTGTTTTCCTAAATTCATCTGTAGCCAGTACTTATAGTCCCAGCTATAGATGCTACTACAATTCTAGCTATTGTAAGTCATACCTGCTAAATCCATTTTAGTGCCCGCAGACACCTACTACCACAACAGTCCTAGGGGCCTTGTTTCCCAAGTCACTTAGTTCATAAATTCTAATAAGAATGTAAGAATTAAGGTTGTTTTTCATTCCTCTTCCCTTCCAGAGTCCAAACCAAAAGGGAGTCAAGTTTTTATTAATAACCAGGTGAATATCTAATATCTCCCTAAATGTTATGTGTCTGATAAATGTTGTTGGACTCGGAGATGTAACCTTATTATTACTATGGGGTCTTGACCTTAATTGTTTTGAACCTAAGCGTTCATTTAACATTGGCTATTAACGGAAGTTTCCTCCTGTATGGGCTAAGCTGAAAAGGTAAAAGAAAGAACCATCTGACTGACTAAGGGAGAAAGCCAGGGTATTCATTTTGAAATACATGAAACATTTATCACACTTGGACGTGTCATATAATAGGCATTTCTATCAAAGAACTTAGAGGCATTGATAAAATAAGGAAAATAATCCTTTGAGCCCAAGATATGAGACTTTAAAGTCATAATAAATTAGTCCTCAGAGAGATCTTAATATTATTGGTTTCAGTGACTTTTCATTCTTATCCACTGAGCTTAAGAGATTCCAAGAAACTCATTCCAGGACCTCTAGACGAAGGTGCACAGCAGTAGCTGCTGAGGTTCCAGGCTGCTAACCCTCTGTTTCAATCATAGTTGTTCAAACTTTCTTAAGATCTATTGCAAACACTGAAGTATCTTCTAAAAGGATTTTGGTAGACCTTCATTGAAGACTTGTAACTACCAAGAAAGATTAGAGAATGAATAACTATACAAGTACCTATAGAAAACCCTGAGGGTTTTTCAGGCCGTGATATCCATAGTTCAATATCCAAAAGGAAGTGATTCTGCTTCAGTAAGGAGAGAACCTCTTGTCCGCGTAGGCCAGGAACAATAAAAAGGTAAGACAGAAGATCTCCTGATTTGCCAGATCCCCATTACTTTCTGATTGAGGGATCAAGTGTGAATTCTACCTAGACTAAATCTTAAAAGGTTTTGATTTATAGCTCTGTTAATACAAAGACGACTTAGAGAACAAAGCTCCCTATATCGAGAAATATTCTCTTCTTTTGGTTTACAGTATGCCATCTTGGCTTTTACTCTTTTTGTGCTACAATTTTGTGGATAAACCACGGCCTATTTAAAACAGGATTCTAAGTGATGCTTGTGGGGCCTCATTTATATCACAGATCAGCAAACTTCTTCCTTAAAAGGCGAGATAGTAAGTATTTCAGCTTTGCAGGCTGTACGGTCTCTATAGCAACTCTATAATAGTAGAGTGAAAATAGCCATAGACAATGTAAGAAAATGGGCATGGCAGAATTTGACTCACAGCCTGCAGTGTGCTGACCTCTATTGCACACAAGAGGCCCATTTTGTTCATTAAACTTTTCTATTTTATGCTCCAGTGATTGCACAGGTGGCACCAATATTTTATACAGGGACATGACGTCTAAATCCCTAAATTTCTGACTTACTTACCAGCAAACCTAGACATGCCAGGTGCATGCTGCCTAAAATATGTTATAGATAAGGATTCTCCATTAGTAAATACCACCAGTTCTTTATCCTTTTTCCTGACCCTCCCTCCTTTGTCATCTCCTTTTAAAAATTTTTATTTCAAAATATTACAGGGGTGCAAATATTTTTTGTTACATGTATTAATTTTGTTATGCTTGAGTCAAGGTTATGAGTGCGCCCATTACTCAGATAATGCTCATTGTACCCTCAGATAGATTTTCACCTTTCCCCCCCTCTGCCCTCCACTGCTTGATTTCCACTGAGTTTTACTACCCTCTGTGTATGTATGTGGTCACTGGCTAGTTCTAATTTAATAGGAAGTACATGTGACATTTGTTTTTACATTCTTTAGATACTTAATTTAGGATAATAATCCAGTTTCATCCAAATTAATGCAAAAGGTTTTAATCCTTCTTCATGGCAGAGTAGTACTCAATAGTATACATGTGCCACATTTTATCAACTCATGAATTGATGGGCCCTTGGGTTGATTACACATCTTTGCATTTGTGAATTGCACTGCAATAAAATTTGCATGCAGGTGTCTTTTTCATCAAATGACTATAATCAACTTTACAACAAGTAGCTGGTTGGCCTCCTTAAAGGATGGTGACATACTCTGAGAGAGGTATGAGATTTTGTTTTTGCCAGCTTGGACATTCCACAGCTGCAATAGCTTAATCGCCTTTGGTGAGTGGGAGCCTATGCTGCTTTGTCCATGAAAAATCCATTCATGCAACCAGTATAAAAACTCTGGAGTGGCTAAGGGCAAAAGCCAGCTAACATTAACTGGGCAAGTCTGTCTTCTACCTACTTGGTGGTTCAGTACCTCTTCCCTAGTGGTGTTAAATCCTATATCATGGAAGAGTGATTTACTGTTGACAAACTCTCCCTTATTCACCTTCCTGTCTGCCCTTGTTGATCTCACAATCTCTGGATTTAATCCCATTATACGCTTTCTTAGGTCTTGCTGATAATATGTTGCTTAGATTCTAGATCCTGCAACTTCTTCAGATTAGACTTCCTCTCCTACCTTAGCCAGTCCAGTGTTTCCTTGGCTGGTTATTGTAACTTGATCTTAGTTATTGCTTTAGTGGCAAAGAGATAAGACTGAGATAGATCCTGTGTTAGGAGGGGAGGCTCCACATTTTCATTAAAGACAAAGGTCTCTGCATCATTTTCAAAGATGATAGAAAGGATGCTATCTTTTAAAGGAAATGATTAGGCCACTTTTACAGCATCAGAGGGCTCAGGGGATTCAACATACTTGGTTGTGTTGATTAGATAGTCCTAGTCCAAGTCTCAGGGTCCCACTGCTCCTCAAAATATGCCTTAATTTTGCCATAGCAGACTTGCTAGCCCTGGAATTTCAACCTTTTTAGAGCACTGCTGCCTTTATAATGATCCTAAATTGATACATATATTATCTTCCCCTCACCTGCAAGAGATAAAAGTCTATTTATAAGTTTCCAAGAATACCTTTAGAATTTAACACTTTGTCTTAAATTGGTGATTAATCACTCACAGGTTTTGTTTGTTTTAATTGATAAATATAGCATCAGTAATAGCTGTTTAATTTCATTGTCCTGATAACGTCTCCAAACCTATAACATAGTTGATATATTACACCTGCTAATGGATTTCCCTTGACAACTATACAATCTGAGTTCAACACTGCCAAAAGTTTTAACAGCTGTCATTACAGCAGGTCAGAGACTAACCAACTCAACCTAGCATCGATGATAATCATTCTTAGTAGACTTATCACATAGGTGATCCAGCTTCAAAATTTTGTTTCTTTGGTCTACTCTTGACATCAACTGTCTCCATATTTTTGGTCAGATTTTCCAGAAAATAAATAGTAAGATGGAGAATTACATGCAGTACGTTATCAAAAGTGCCTTTGGCAACAACATCTGTGAGGGAGCAAAGGCACTGGGATTAGGAGAAGTTGAACTATAATATAATTAAAACGAATCCTCACCTGATCCCATGGGGAGCTCTGGCACTGGAATGGCTGTTCGTAGTTGTCTCAGATTGTAGAAAGAGAGAAAACTTGTACCCTGGGAATGGGATAGAAGAGATGTGAACTTAGGTAAGGCAGCTTAGAGGAAAACTCCTGGTTGGGGAGGATGCAGATATCAGACATTAGTGGGCAATGTCCTAGCAGCTAGAAGGAATGAGTTCCTTGACCTTGAATAGAGAACTGAGCTGAGTTTGTTTAATTAAATAATAGCAGAAATGAAAACAAAGGGGGCATATTTGAGATTTATTTGAGAATTAGAAACAATAGGGCTAAGACACGAAGTTTATGAAATTAGGGAGAAGAAAGGATTTGAAGTGGAACTAAATTTTCAGCTTGGGTGACCAGTAGAAGAGGGACACCATTTAGGAAAAACCAAATAGACCACAATTAGTAGTTTTTTTTGGAACAGAAAATACATAAATTTTGAATATTTTTGATATGTATAAGACATTTAATGAAGATGTCTATAAAAATTTAAAAACTGGAGCCTGACAATTATGAAAGATTGTAACTAAGAAATTGTTGCCATCAGTATGGCAAACTTAGTTTGTAAAGAATATATACATACATACACACATACACACACACACACACACATGCACACACACACATGTACATGCATGCCAAGGGTAGGATCTGAAACATTTATTAAATAAAATGCAGATGAAGAAAGGCAGTGAAACTGTTCTAGAAGGTCACTGATACCTCCTATTTACAGATCTAATGCATACTTTCAAGTTCTCTTCTCCACGGTACTTCTTGACTGACCAAACTGACTTACTACACTTGTCACACTTGGATGAACCCAGAGCTCCCTATGAAAGAGAAACAGATGCTACATATTGGAGCTTGAGGTCAGTAGATTAATATTGTAGGCACATTTAAGTTATACAAATTTTCTCTTTCTCTTTCCTTTCTTTTGCTTCCTAGGCAATTCCTAAATGCGTTAGGCAGACAAAAGCACAGTAGGCCTCCTCCCATGGGGAGGGGAGTTGTGATGGACCAGAATGCAGTACTGGAATCTGATCAAGTGGAGGAGGATATCAGCACAGGTGGACAGCACAGTGACATGGAAGGGGATGGGGGTTGGGTAGGGTGGAGGAAGAGTTATCATGAAGAGTCAGAATCCAAGCAGAGGGAGGAGAGGGTCCATGTGGTGTGGCAGAGGGTAGTAGAGATCAAGCAGACTGAAAAGAATACCCTTTCCATGGAAAATGTCTTTTCTAGTCATCAAATATAAAACAAAGTGTTTGTTTATGACCATATATTAATCATATTTCATTTCCGTGTCACATTTGATACCTCTGATAATTGTCATTCTTAAGCCATTTTCCTTGCTTGGCTTCTAGGGCAGCTTTCCTTCCTGATGCTTCTTTTATTTCCTTCATATCCTCTGCAGATCGCTATTCTATTTATTTCCCTTATAAGTGATAGTTTAATTCTAAACCTTTTATTATTCTTATTCTGCCCACTCTCCCTGAGCAATCTTATCAACTACCAACGATATTCCAATGATTTACAGATTGCTACATATATCAATAAACAGTTCTCTGCATCTTAGAATAACAATTTATACTTAAATAAATATAAAAGCCAACAGAACAGACTTTGCTCACCTGATTTCCAGATCAAAATATCTCAAACAACTATATCAAGCATGTGGTTGGCAGGATGATTCCAAGATTCTCCAACTCATTTCTGTCATCTCCAACTCATGTCCGCCATTTCCTTGTTTCATCCCTTTATTTTGTTAGATGCCACCAATTCCTATCCAACCCCCGAAGCCAGAAGCTATTTGTATCATAACTATGCCCTCTCCCTCTCATACTCTGTCACTCAGCAAGTTCTAGTGATTCTACTTTGCATACCTTTTTTAAGCCTGTCTTATCTTCTCTGTGGCTACACCTCCATGCAGACTCTTTCCTTACTGAGAGGACTGCAAGTGATGTCTTGGTCTCTAATCTTGTTTCCTCCAATTCATATTCCATACTGCTGTTAGTGATCTTTTCAACTGAAAATATTATCATTCCATGCCCCTGCTTAAAATTCTTCGACAGGTTCCCATTACCTAAACAAAACCTACAAACTTCCTGGGATTGTGTGCACTGCTCTTCATCATCTCACCCCTTAGTGCCTTTCCTTGACAATTTCCCACTCAGCTCTAATAACACTCAACACATTTGAATTTGCATGCAATGATTTGAAACAAGTTTGTCTGAGGTTTGTCTGAGTTCTGCCAGGAGTTTTTAAAGATAATTAATTGTCTTCATTTGTCTGTGAGAAAATTTGCCCTTGAAACAAACGTGAAAAGTGCGCAAAGCATTTATATTCTACAGTCAATGAGTTTAGAAAATAACCAGAATTGTATTCTAGGAGCTGAAGATGAAACATAGCACAATGACTGTAAATCTACCAATCTCTTGGAATTTAATTTTGTGAACTTGATTTTATAGACAAGAAAGCAAAAAGCTTTCAAATCATTTTTATAAAAGAAAAAACAGACAGTGACTTACTTCTACAGTAAAAAATAGACAGTGGGAAGAGTGGGAAGATATGTTTGAGGCATCTCCTCAGTTCTTTTTAGGGCCCAGATGAATTTTGAAATCCAAAATATCTTCTTTTAAATATTGCCTCCTCCTGTGGGATGTGTCCTGACTCTTAAATTCATGAAATAGCTTAATGGAAAAGAAAAAAAAAAAAAAAAAAAAAAAAAAAAGCATGCCGGTCACATG
>CAUYPK010130196.1:0-12510 GCA_963574355.1 Loris lydekkerianus
GATATTAGCCTTCTTCAAATTATCCCAGAGATCTCAGAGAATGATCTATTTTTGCTCTCCATTTCTCTTCCTCTTTGAGAGGTTGGGAGCGTTCAAAGGCTTTATCTTCAATGTCAGAAATCCTTTCTTCTTCTTGCTCCACTCTGCTACTGAGGGATTCTACTGTATCTTTCAAATCTTTGACAGCTGCAAATTCTTGCTTCAGTGTGTCTAAATCTTTGGTGGTTTTATCTAAATTCATTAAATAATTGAGACAACTTTTTAATTTCTTTTCAAATTCCTAATTTCGACTTTTGAATTGTTGCTCAAATATCTAATTCCAAATTTTCCTCCACTTTATTAATCTTGTTTGCAATCCAAATTCTGAATTCGATTTGTGACATCTTGGCAGCTGTTTATGAATGGGATCTTCAGTTACATCTGCCATATCTTTCCTTGGGGGGGGGGAGGGGGGTTGATCTATTCTGGTTATTCATGTTACCAGAGTTTTTTGGCCGATTCTGTCCCATGATTATTTTACACCATTTGACTTTTCTTTTGGAGCTTTGTCGAGGACCTGTGCAGTACTACAGCCTGAGAAACTCAGGACCTGTTTGGTGTGGTGGGGCTATGTGGTTCTGTCTTGTTTTCAGCTGGTCTCTGTCCAACCCTAGTGAAAGAGTTATTCTGGGATGAAGTCCCAGCTGTGGAGAAATACCAGCAATTAAGTCACTCTGCCCCACAGGCAACAATTGGAAAAGGAAAATCAACCCTTCCTTCAACTGCACACCCAGGGCACCACTTGACTAGTCCTGGGGTGATTGTCTCAGTTCAAAAGGTCCAAATCAATAGTCTCAGTCAGCACCTGTCTCAGGTGGGAGAGTTTAAAAGTTTTCTGGCAACTGAATTGCAGGAGTCTGGTGACAACTCAAATATGACTTGCTCCAGTGCTCCATTAAGTCAGGAGGACCCACCCAGGAAATAGATTAGTCTCAGAAGGTTGATGCCACCTTCCTCACCTTGCACCTCTGTCACACTCAGTCACTGATAGCCCAACAGGGCTGTGACCCAGTTGCCTCCATTGAGCAGATACTCCAGGGGTTTGCATCTGCCTGAATCCCAAGGAAATCTATATCTGCTCATCCAGGCCTCTGCTCTCTACCTCTATCCAGCTGGGGAAGGTGAGGCCTGACAACTTCGGGCGCTTGATGGCGGCTGGGAGGTGTTCACTCAGTTCCAGCCCTGCCTGTGATTGATGTTACTAACAGAATAGAACAATGTTGCGGGAATTTATTTCTGTTGTGCTAAATTCCCCTGAAGAAGAGAAGCTGTTTTGAGTTACCAGAACCTGTGGCTCAGGCCCTATCTTTACTCTTGCAGGTTTGTATTCAGAGCACGGTTAGCTGTCAGTTCTAGTCTCCTGCCTTCCTTTGTCTATAGACTGACCATCCCTAGAGGGCCAGGTGCATCTAAGGCTCAGTAAAATGGTCCTCTGAGTCAGCCCTTCCCTGGGTTCCAGGCTGTGCACGTGCGTTTTGTAGTCTCCGCACTTCACCCAGGCTGGTATCACCTCTGGCAAACCCTTTACTCATGGGGCCTGTGTTTCAGACCAGATCTGTTCCATGGTGGTTGCCATTGGAGAAGATGCCTGGCCTTCTCTGGTTGCCCAGGGAGACAGGGGGTGTGGCTTCGGAATATCTGGGGGTGAGCCCTTTTGTTGCCAAAAATGGCTGCTGCTCTGCGCCTTGGGGCACTGCTGCTCCAGCATGATTCCCTCTGAGCCGACCATACTCTTCTCACTCCCGTGCTGCAGAATCAGCCCTGACCAACTGCTGTCCATGCCTCCAAGAAATCACCCAAGAATCTGGACTCCTGGGGGACAGGCCTTCAGACCTCAGAGTGAGAGTGGAGGGGAGTGCTGGGAGCTCAGAATTGCAGATAGATTATATATATGATTTTATACAGTTTTATGCCTGGCAGGATAATGCCATGGCACCCTAGTAGAGGAGGTATTTCCAGTTTTTAGAGGGTCTCTCCAATGGAGTGTAGTGGGAGGAACTTTGAACTCTGCTTGCTTGTTTGTGGGGCACTCCAAGCTGTTCTCATGGGGGAGGGGACTCCTGTGAGCTTGGTGATGGATTTTGTACCTTTTGTTTGTAATCTTGGGGTCACAGCTCACCTCAGCAGGGTTGATGTGTGTTCTTCAAACTTCTCTCTTGGTGCAGCTCTAATCCACCAGGTTACTTGCTAAATTTCTGTCCTTAACTCTCCTTCTGGATGGGAGCCTCCATAGAAAGCTGGCTTTAGTCAGCCATCTTGTCTCCACCTCTGAAATAGTTTCTTTGGAGTCAAAGCTTGCCTCAGCTGGGAAGACGAGCAATTATCTATCTCATCTCTCAGCTTGGCTCCCCTCCTGCAGCTTTGGTGGGTTCTTTCTGGTCATTATCTCTCCCTCTGGACTGGAGCTTATATTGAGAGCTGGCTCCAATCAGCCATCGTCCTCTGTTCCCCCTTTTTCTTGTTAAATATGAACATTGGAGTTAGGAAAATAGCCAAGCCAAGGATTTATCAAAACACCTAACTCATTGAGACCAAATGAGCAAATAAACAGATAAAAAGGCTACCAGACACACAAGCCCACAGATGCACATACAATCAGAAACACATAGACATACAGACAACAACAATAACAAAAAAACTGTAATAAAAATAATGATAATCTTAAAATAATTGAAAAAAAGGTAAAAACAAACAAAATGAACAAACAAACAATAAAACCTCTAAATATCTGATGTAAGTACTCTCAGAAACCATAAGAAGGGAAGAAGAGGAAGAGAGAAGGGGAAAAAAACATGGTGTTCATATAAAAGTTAAAAAAGAAGAAAGAAAAAATAAAAAATTGAAAAAATAAAAGTAAAAAAATTAAAAAATTAACAATAGCTTCTCCAAGAAAATAATGAGGAAACAAAAGAGAAAAAAAAGGCACCAACAACAAATATATTATTCTTGTATATATGTAGAAATATACATCTATATGTATGATGTACGGATCAACTTTCATAGGAAAATATTTATAATGCAATATATTTTCTGGACAACAGGTGGCATTGTGAGTAGTTCCCAGGCTTATACCTGATTCACAGTTTACACTGTTACCATGGTAATCACCCTACCTGGCCAATCGCCATTTTGGAGTGTTTGTAAAAGTATATTACCTAATTGTTGTTCAACCTCAGCTGCTCTGTTCCAGACAGCACTCCTATCCAACCTCCCAACTCAGTACAGGAGTCCATGCTTCACAAATCTTTGCACTCTGCTCCCACGTTCTCCTGCAAACTGGCAACTGCAATCGGCTGTGGGGGAGGTTGCCGGCTGTCGCCGGCTCCTGCAGCTGCGGCCCATGGAGACCTTTTCCTCAGTTTTTGTGGCTCAGAGTCTCACTTTTGAATCTGGACTTTTGACTCCAGCCGCCCACCAGTTCCCCACACAGCCTGAACTGCCAGCCCACACCAATATTACCTGCCAGGAATGGTCCGGTCTATTTAATCACTCCTGTTGTTCTGGGGGAAGGTGTTCGCCATTTCGGACAATTTAAAATGTCTGTTTCCTGGGTGGGATCCCTTCCCTTCAATTTTCCATCGGGTTGCTTAGCCCCTTGTGGCTCTGAGGGGCACCCCGTTCTGGTCACCAAACTCAGCTCAGGAATAAATTTTCATCAATTGGGTTTTGCCAGGAATTTCAAGCTGCTGTCCCCCATGAGGGAAGGGCCTGCCGGCCAGCATGGCCAAGCAGGAAAAATCTTTACAACAGAGTCCCTGGTTTTAAATTACACCTCATATACAGCAATCCGCCAATTTGCTGTGCGTCTCCAGCTGTTTGTCCACACTAATAACCAATGCAGGGAAAAGTTCCAGACCCCCCTTCCTCTCACCTGATGACTTGGGAGAGGTGGGCTACACGTCTGTCAAATCTGCCATCATGCTCCGCCTCTTTGCCTGACTTTTAAAGGGAATACAAGCAACTGTGAAAGGTCTTCGGCTTTCGGCTCTTCTGTAGAATCAATACATCCAACAGCTTCCTCCCTTAGTTGACCTTCGTTCTCTTCCCCTACACAGTAAAGAGAGCCGAGAGGTGTGTCTGAGAGGGTCTTGCTCACCACTGAGCGTCTACAGGGGCCTTGTGTGAATCTCTGACAGGTCAAGGCCAAGTACCGCTGCCCCCTGCTGCCTCTTCTTGTTCTACCTCAGCACCCAGCAGAGGTGTGACTGTGGTTGTGCTAGTCCATCCTCAGCAGCATCCCAGGCCCAGTGCTGCTCTCCCTGAGGATGGCATATTTTTGCCTGGGCTCAGGAGTCTCATTAGGCTGAAACAGCTCCTGTAAATCAGCTTGTCATCCCCTCTGAGCTCTGAGGCATCTCACCTTTCCTGATGAAGTGAACTTTTGAGTTTCTTAAAGTCTTATGTTACCTAACAAAGGAGGTATCAAAAAGGATTTAGTCTTACTTGGGAACTCCAATAATGGGAGGTGGCCTGATTTGGACTATATAACAGACTAAATGTTTGGGTCCCTCCCCAAAATCAAACATTGAAGCCTTAATCCTCAACATGATGGGCTTTTGAAGGTGGGACTTTTAAGCAGGTAATTGAGTTTGGATGAGATCAGGGGGTGGGGGCCCCATAATGAGATTGGGTTGGTGTCCTTATAAGGGGATAGAGGGACCAGAGGTCCCTGTCTCCTTCAGGTGAAGATGCAGTGAGCAGGAGGCCATCTACAAGCCAGAAGAGGGGCCTCACCAGGATCTGAATCAGCCAGCCCCTTGATGTTGGTGCCTGTGAAATGGAAAATACATTTCATAATTTAAACTGATTCTTTGATATTTTTGTGAGAGCAGCTGAAACTGACCGAGATAAGCTATATTCCTCCTTGGGACTTCTTCAGGCGAGGGGACCGATTATGTTGCATAACGTCCAGTTACCTACTAGGGAGGAATTTACTATCTGCTGATAAAGTAGCCCAGGTACCTTCTGCTCATCATTGGCTTTCTCTCTGGACAATCACCTCTTAAACTGTCCTGTCTAAATGTGAGACCTAGAACCATAAGCCATCATGTGACCCCTATAGGACCCAAACAAATGGCAAGCCAGCATGGAGAGCATGGCAACACTAAGGTATATATTAATAACTAGGAGACTTAGGTTTCACCCTGAGCTGCAGCCAGCCAACCCTAGGGTTCACCATACTTCCAAACTGTTTGATAGCTGAGAAAAGCAATGTTTGTATGGTTTGTACTGTTTTTAGATTTTCTGCAATTTGAAGCTGAAAGCACCACTATAAGAATTGGTTACATGAAAGTTGGTTATGAGAGAGTCTACATTACCTACTGCAAAGAGTTATTGTGAGAATGTGATGAAATTTAATGTTGGATAAATGGATAAAGTGTGAAAATATGGCATGTATACATACATTTGTGTGTGTATATATATTACTCAGCTTTAGAAAAAGAACAAAATCTGCCCTTTCTGACAACTTAGGTAAACCTATGGGCATGTTCAAGGTTACTTTCCCAGTAATGTTTCTGAGCCATGGGGACAATAGGTCAAGGTTCCCAAGAACATTATTCTTAGTGAAATAAGCCAGACGCAGACAGGCAAATCCTGTGTACTGTCACTTAAGTACAGAATATGAAAAAGTTGAACTCATGGAAGTGAGAGGAGGAAGTAGACTGACAGTTGTCAGGGTGTGGGGGAGGGGAAAATGGAGCGATATTTGTCAAAAATTATAAAGTTTTAGGTCTTCAGTATAAGTAAGTTCTGGAGCTCTTATGTACACCAGTGTGACTACAGTCTCTGAGATGGTATTTATACTCAAAATTTGCTAAGAAGGTAAATATAAAGAGTTTACACCCCCCAAAGTGGAAATGATTAACTATGTGAAGCGATGGATATTTTAACATAGCCTGATTTTGATGATTATTTCACAATGGATGTACATCAAAACATCAAATTACATGTCTTAAAGATAAAATTTTATTCATTAATTATGCCACAGTAAAACATTAAAAAATACATGTTCTTATAACAATTATTGATTGGGCACCTGTGTGCTAAGGAATGGTACTAGGCCAAGGACATACAGTAGCAAATAGGAAATTTCCCTGTTCCCGCCCAGGGTTCTAATCTTAGGGAAGAGACAATATTAAACAAGTAACTATGCACATAATCTTTTTTCAAATGCTGTAAAGGAAAAGTATAAGGAGGAATGCAAGTGTATAAATTGTAATGTTTTAGTGTATTTGCCTGGAAAGATTCCTCTGGTGATATATTTAATACTTGAAGAAGAGGGAAACGTTGGTCCAGGATGCATTAGGATGTTCCAGGTAGAGATAAGGCAGATGCTTGGGGTCCCTATAGATTGAAAACGTTAGAGAGTCAGCCTTCCTGAAATAAAGTGAGCAAGGAGGAGTGTGCAACATAGTGTACAACTATTAAGGATTGTCACTTCACAGTAGGTTCAGTAAGAGTGGCTGTTGTTACTATTACGACGTGAGAGGCTTGTGGAGTTTGCTCTACTAAGAGTTACAGGATGAAACTGGTGATTACTTCTAAGAGGTGTAGATGATAAATGGATGTCACATTCATTGCAGATTACTGAGAAAAAGGAGACTGTCTGAGGGGAACATCATTGTTCTCTGAAGTAAATGTCATCCTAAGTTGGGCATGTTCAAAGCCACTTTCCCAGTAATGTTTCTCAGCCATCGGGACAATAGGTCAAGCAGAGATCTTTGGACTAACTGCCACTTCCCTCTTGAATTACATCCCAAGCCTTGCTCTGCAGACCCAGAAATTCACATCCTGGGTCTACAGAAGGAGTTGATACCATTCAGGCAGAGTGGCCCTGTTGTTTGCAAACTTGCGGTGTTGAGTATCGGTGATGGGGATTTTCTTTTTTCTTTTTTTTTTTTTTTTCTTTCTTTCTTTGTCACCACTTGGTAGAGTGCTATGGCATCACAGCTCACAGCAACCTCCCGAGTAGCTGGGACTACAGGTGCCCACCACAACGCCCGGCTATCTTTTTGTTGCATGTTGGCTGGGTGCAAACCCTCCACCCTTGGTATGTGGGGCTGGCACCCTACTCACTGAGCCACAGGTGCCGCCCGGTGATGGGGATATTAATACTTTCCTGCTTCAAAGCATATCCTGCTTCCTAAGAACTCATGGTTCCCACATGGGATTCAAAACATGTCCCAGTAGTAAGTAGACAGCCAGAGGGAACTCAGGAGGATGAACTGAAAGGAGAATTTAGGATGGGAGAGGAGGAAGGTTACATTTATTTTGGATATTTTTATGTATTCAGAACATTTTTTTAAAAAAAGTTTTATGCCAAAATCCATCATTCTGTGTTTTTAGGTACTGACAGGTACCAAAAATGTAACGGGATAGAACGTTAATTTTTAATAAATTCTCAGGAATAGATGCAATAGCTCATCCGTGAAGGATGACTGTGTTTCTTCCACTTATGAAGAGACCTTGATAATATATTAATGAGCAGCATAATGCTTACCCTTCAAGGGTGACATGCTCCATATATATGCAAAAGCCACATCACCCCACACTGAACTTTGGATAATGGCCAAATGTCTTCCCTCTCCCCTCACTGTGCATCCCTCATCTCTGTTTGCTGGGCTCTTGCTCTGATGCTGCTTGGTCATAAATAATAATGTCTGGAAGTTAAAGAATCTAACCATGTTCTGTTGATTGATCAATCAATCAATTTCTATTGATTACCAGAAGGCTCTATTAATTTCATTATGATGTCTAAAGGGGAATCCATAGCAATTAAACAAAAAGACATTTGATAGTTTTTGTCGTAATTGAATTTGTAAATTTATTAGCTTTCATTTGTTTACTTCCAATGTAGGTAATTAATATTTCATGTTACTCTTTTAAATGGGAAAATACTCATGAAGTCATTTTAATTACAGAGCAGATATTGGTTTGAAAGGAAACCTCTCAAAGCCCAGAGTGCATAATTGGGTAGTACCTCTGTTATCAAAAAATATGTATCCAATCTCATTTCTGAACCCAGAAGACATAAAGATCTGTGCTTAGGTGTCAGCTGGAGAAGAAGTAAAGAAATCACTAAGCTCTGGCTGAAATGATGTTGGGGCAGCATGAAACATTAAAGACATGTGGTCTCAAGGCCATCAGGGATTCACTCAGATAAAGGCAGGGAAGGTGAGAGAAGTCCCAGTGGTCAGGCAAAGAAGGAAGGCAGGGATGCCAAGTGGCATGAGGGCAGGGGCAGCTGGTCTCCCTGTGCTGGGGCAGGGACCCAGATGCTGAAAGGCTTAGTCCTTAACAAGGACTAAGGGCAGGGGTTCCTCTGATCTACCAGGAAGAAGATGGTGAGGGCTAGATGTTAGAAGTCTTCTAATGTGAAACATGGAGGAAAGCCTTTTATCCTGCTGTAATTAATGAGAGCCAGTGACCCCACAGTGATCACGGAATGGCAAAGGGCCTTGGCTCAAGCCAGTGAGAGTCCATTCAGTTGAAAGGAACAAATGCAAGATTAGAGAGTAGGGTAAATTGGTCAAAAAAATTAGCATCATTTCATGTCTTAAGTTTAAGTCCTTTAACCAGTGAGAGTCAATTTTTGTTAGAGGAGTAAGGTGTAGGTACAGTTTCAGTCTTCTACAAGTTGTCAGCCAATTCACCCAGCACCATTTATTGAATAGGGAATCTTTCCCCCAATTTATATTTTTAATAGGCTTGTCAAAAATCAAATGATGTTAAGTGTCTGGGTTCACCTCTTGGTCTTCAATTCTGTTCCATACAACTACCTCTCTATTTTTGTGCCAGTACCATGCTGTTTTGATCACTATCTATTTATAGTATAGTCTGAAGTCTGGAAATCTAATTCCTCCTGATTTGTTTTTATTTCTGAGTAATGTCTTGTCTATTCAAGGTTTTTTCTGTTTCCATATAAAATGAAGTACTAATTTTTCCAGGTCTTTAAAATGTGACAGAGGTGCTTTAATAGAAATCACATGAAATCTGTAAATCGCTTTAGGGAGTGCAGGGGAAACACTTGAAAAAATTGGTCTGGGAGAATACTTCATGAGGAAAATATCCCCAGCAATTGAAGCAACATCGAAAATACATTACTGGGATCTGATCAAATTAAAAAGCTTCTGCACTGCCAAGAACACACTAAGTAAAGCAAATAGATAGCCCTCAGAATGGGAGAGGGTTTTTGCATGTTATATTTCTGATAAAGGTCTAATAACCAGAATCGACAGAGAACTCAAACTTATTACTAAGCAAAAAACAAGTGATCCCATTGTTCATTGTGGGCAAGAGACATGAACAGAAGCTTCTCTGAAAAAGACAGGTGCACAGCCTACAGACACATGAAAAAATGCTCATCATCTTTAATCATCAGAGAAATGCAAACCAAAACCACTCTGAGATACTATCTAACTCCATTAAGACTAGCCCACATCACAAAATCCCAAAACTACAGATGTTGGCGTGGATGTGGGGAAAAAGGAACACTTCTGCAGTGCTGGTGAGAATGCAAGTTAGTATGTTCCTTTTGGAAGGAAGTTTGGAGAACACTCAGGGATCTAAATGTAGACCTTCCCTTTGATCTCGCAATTCCTCTTCTAGGTGTATATCCAAACAATCAAAAATCATTTGGCAATAAAGATATTTTCACCAGATTGTTCATTGCAGCTAAATTCATAATTGTCAAGTCATGGAAGAAGCCCAAGTGCTCATGGACCCATGAATGGATTAATAAATTGTGGTACATGTATACCATGGAATACTATGCAGCAGTAAAAAAATGGAGACTTTACCTCTTTTATGTTTACATGAATGGAGCTGGTAAATATTCTTCTTAGTAAAGTATCTCAGGAATGGAAAAAAGTATCCAAAGTACTCAGTACTACTGTGAAACCAATTTATAATAACTCACACTTGCATATGAAAAATGAAATATAACTTTAGCCTGGGATGAAGGAGGGAAGGGGAGGGAGAGGGAAGGGAATGGGGGGAGGGGTAGTAGGAGGACCACAACTATGGAGCACATTGCAAGTACAAGTTGGATCTATCATGTGTAGAATACAAATGTCCTAATGCTATAATTGGGTAAATGAGGTGAAAGCTATGTTGATTAGTATGATATAAGCACTCCAATTTGTACAAATTATCAACACATTCAAAATGGCATAAATGTATTTATGACCTATGTACAAAATACTTAATAAAAAAAAATGAGCATCACATCAAGGGCATGAGGCCAAAGCAGGAAAGCAAGGAAGCCAGAAGGCTGCATTTCAGTGTGTGTGTGTGGGGGGATCAGGTGAGCAGCCATAGCTTACCTCTTTCCTTAGCTCTTGTTCAGCTTAGACTTTTCAGCACCTATAGTAGTGTTTGGTGCACTGTGACCCCAGCATCTTAATGCAACCTGGAAGTAGGCCCAGTGGAAAAAGTAGGATGTGGGGAGTAGAGGATCCGAGTAAGTGTACAGACAGTAAGGAACTTAAAGTGGCTTGTAGTTGACATCTGCAACTATCTTTAATTTTTCTCCTACTGTCTTAAAGGAAAATATGATTTCTGCCTGTATCATCCCATGAAATTCCATAATTAGAGAAAAAAATGATTTAAGACACATAAGTTGCTACTACTTATATGAACAAGTTTTAATTGAGCAGTATGAGGGACTGATATTAGATAATTTCTTCTTTTAACAGTATATCAGGTTGAAGAAGATGCACAGAGAAAGGGAGTGAAAGAGCTCTGGGGTTTGAAAAGCTCACTGTTACAGGGTGTAGAATATAAATTAAGAGGAAATGTTATCATAGATTTTAATAGACTTGGTATTTTTATGTGTGGGGTCAGCCCTCTGCCTTTAACTTGGAGCCACATATAAAAGCTATTCTAGTACACCATTCTAGAGCTGCTGGTGATGTTTTTATATTTTTTATAAAGTAGTTTCATTCACAATAAAATGATTGCTATTATAAGTACATTTTATAGCAGAGCTTGTTTTGTTATTATAATAAAAATTATCTATCACTGATGCTTCTTTCATTTGGCCAGGATAAATAAAATTCCTATTAAGTTAAACTTCCTAGATGACACAGGGAAATTGCCTTGATCTTTAAAGATCCTTCCAGACTTCATATGTTTTTGCAAATTTATAAGTTTAATAAATTGAGATATAGTCATGCATTGCTTAATGATGGTAATACGTTCTATGAAATGCATGCAGGTCATTTCACCATTGTGAAATATCATAGAATGTATACAGACCCAGATATTATAGCCCAGGGCACAGCTCAACTATATGGTACACCCTATTGGTCTTGAGCTACAAACCTATGCAACATGTTACTGTACTGAATATTATTGCAGTTGTAACACAATGGCATTTGTATATATAAACATATATTAGTATTCAAAACAATAGGATTCCTTTACAAGACACTTATCATGAATGTAGCTTATAGGACTGGAAGTTGTTTTGGGTGAGTCAGTGATTGAGTGGTCAGTGAATGTGAAGGCCTAGGACATTACTGTACACCACTGTAGACTTTATAAACATGTACATATAGGCTACACTAAGTTTATTAAAAAAAAAAGTCATTGTGCTACAATGTTACAAGGACTATGATGTCACTAGGTGATAAGTTTTTCAGCTCCATTATAAAATTACAGGGTGACCATCATATATGTGATTCTTCATTGACCAAACATCTTTATGCCACTTATGACTATATTGAACACCAGAGAAATACTGTAGCAAATGGAATACAGCGAGATGTTATGACCCTAGTCCTATGTCATTAACTAACTGGGTGCCCTTGGCCAAGGAATTACTTTTCTTGGCCTCCTTTTTCTCACAATCTAAATGACAAAATGTAACTGGAGCATCTTTTTGATCACTATCTCACTCTGACAATCTGGGGATAGAGTCTGTAATGTCTTTGTCCAATAGAAAGGTATTTTATGAGCCACAAATGTGATTTTAAATTTTTAATAGCTTGTAAAAACAAAAGTAAATAGAAATAGGTGAAACTAATTTTATTTTACTTTTTTAACCTTTCTAAAGATTGTTTTTTCCTTTTTTTTATTGTTAAATTATGGCTGTGTACATTAGTGCAATCAAGGGGTACAAGGTGCTGGTTTCATGTACAATCTGAAATAGTCTCATCAAACTGTTCAACGTAGCCTTCATGGCATTTTCTTAGTTAATGTATGTAGACATTTGTATTCTGCCTTTAGTAAGTTTCACCTGTACCCATTCTAAGATGCACCGTAGGTGTGGCCCCACCCATTACCCTCCCTTCATCCTAACCTCCCCCCTCCCTTCCCCTTCCTAGGCCCTTTCCTCATAGTCTTGTGCTATAGTTGGGTTATAGAAAATGACAATTTTTTTCAACATTTGATCAATGTAAAATTATTAATGAGTTATTTTACATTATTTTTACCATACTGAGTCTTTGAAATCTAATATATATTTTA
>CAUYPK010130199.1:0-24380 GCA_963574355.1 Loris lydekkerianus
TTTAGAGAAGTTTCTATTTAAGTCCCTTGCCCACCCTGAAATGGGGTCACGTGTTCTTTTCTTGCTAATAAATTTGAGTTCTCTGTGGGTTCTGGTTATTAGACCTTTATCGGAGGTATAACCTGCAAATATTTTCTCCCATTCTGAGGGCTGTCTGCTTGCTTTACTTACTATGTTCGTGGCTGTGCAGAAGCTTTTTAGTTTGTATCTTTTTAATTCAACTTGTTTGTGCTTTCATGTATTGCTTATAGACAATACGTAGCTGGGTTTTTAAAAAAAAATCTAGTCTGATGATCTTGGAATGTGATGGTATGTTGACTCTACACATAATATAGTTACTAAATGGTTGTATTTAAGTTGCCTGTCTTGGTATCTAACTGCTTTGTGCTCCATATGCTCTATGTACCTCTGTTCCTTTTTTTCCTGTCTACTTTTGGTGAATTAAATATTTCTAAGTGTCTATTTTATCTCCTCTACTGACTTTGTAGTAATGCCTTTGTGTGTGTGTGTCTGTATGTAGATCACCATATGTACACTTGGCTTGTCACAGATTATGTTAAAAATATTCTATTACTTTATGTACAATCTAAGAATTTTACAAAATATTTTCAGTTACTACCTTCCCACTTTAGGCCTTTATTAGCATTTTAAAATATACATTTTACTCATATTATATATGCAGATTATAAACCCCATATATTTTTCTTATAATTTTTGCTTTAAACTAACAATAGTCTACAAAATAATTTGATGATATATATGTATAAAATCATAAATACTTTAAACAGTGGTTTTTAATGTTACTCTTTCTGGTCATTTTTATTCTTTTTTTAGATTATTAAATCATAGCTGTGTACATTAATGAAATTATGGGGATGTTTTTTATTCTTTTCTGCAAAATCAGATTTATATCCAATACCATTTCCCTTCAGTATACAGAAATTTTTCTGGCAATTTTTGTAGTGAAGATCTTCCGGATATGAGTTCTTTAGCATTTGTATATCTGAAATGTCTTTATTTCATTCTAGCTTTGAAGAAAATGTATTTTTACTGGAGACGAAATTTCAAGTATTTTAAAGGTGTCGTTTCTATCATCTTCTGTTCTCTATTGTTACTGGTGAGAAGTCAGCTGTAACTCCTATTATCGTTTCCCTGTAGGAAATATGTTCTTTTTCTGGCTGATTTTCATATTTTATCTTTATCTGTGGTTCTTAGTTTGATTGTGATATGCTTATGCATTTGGGGTTTTAATATATATTTATTTTAATATATATTTATTTTTTTAATATATATTTATTTTAATATATATTTATTTTTTTAATATATATTTATTTTAATATATATTTATTTATTTAATATATATTTATTTATGCTTGGGTATCTCTGAGCACCTAGTATCTGTGAGTTGCCTTTCATAATTTTGAACATTTTCAACTGTTATCTTTTCAGACATTTATTCTGATCTCTAATTCCCTCTTTTAAGTAATATTCTGATGTTAATATGTTATACAGTTTAATATTGTCCCACAGATATTTGATTATTCCAACTTTATTAACTGTTTTTACTTTGTGTTTCAGTTTTGGATAATTTCTATTGACTTGTCTTCAAGTTCACTCTGTCACACAGGCTAGTGTGAGGTGACGTCATCATAGCTCACAGCAACCTCTCCTGGGATCAAGTAATCCTCCTTCCTCAGCCTCTTTCAGTAGCTGAGGTAGGTTTTTTCTATTTTTTAGTAAAGATAGGAATCTTGCTCTTGGTTAGGCTTCTTTCAAATTTCTGACCTCAAGTGATCCTGCAACTTTGCCTTCCAGAATGCTGGGATTATGGGTATGAACCACTGTGCCCAGCCTGATTCTTTTCTATACTACTGATATAGACAGTCTGCTGATAAGCTCATATAAATAATTCTTCATTTCTGACATTATGTTTTTCACTTCTAGTATTTTCACTGGGGTCTTTTTAATGATTCCATATTTCATCTGAAATTTCCTATTTGTTATCCAACTTTGCAACTGGACACTAACTTTAACATATTTATGATAGTTATTTTGAGGTTCCTATTTGATAAGTCAACATGTAGGTAATGTCATGGTTTATGGGTTTCAGGTTTCATCAGGTGCCTTATCTACTGACTACACATTAACTTTTTTTTTTTTTTTTTGCATTTTTCTCATAATTATGAATTGCATGCCAGATTTTGTTGTAACACAACAGTGGAAATTGTGGTACATATGTATGGCCTATAACTCACATACTTTTTCCTCTGTCAGGTTGGTGGTTTGAAGGTTTGGATCAACATAGTCTATATAGAGCTAGATCTGGGCCTGATTACTACTTTAATTGCTATAGTCTTTGCACTCCAGTAGTCAAATTCTCCAGAGTGAAGATTCTCACTCTTAATTGTCATGAGGCCTGGAGTGATGGATGGTCTCACTGTGATTCTTCTGTGGTCTTTGGTGGACCCTGTGGGGAGGAGTCACCTCTTGCACTGCTCCCTCCTTTCCTCCAAGGACTGATGCCATCACCTGCAACCCAATGCTTGGGATGCAGAAGGCTTCACTCAGGTATCTTTCTTTGCCATCAGACTTAGGTAGCTGTGCACACTTGCACCACTAAATCACTTTTATTTTATATTTTCTGCCCAATCTTTCTTATGAGCTTGGTGAAGGCCCATGGATAAGTATTAGTGAGTTGATGGGAAGATCAGCATTTACAAGTTAATTAAAATTTTATTTATCTTCTTCTTACCCACATCTGTAACAGCTTCCTCCTCCTTTCATCTCTCAAAGATAGTTCCTTCTCTCCTTGGGAATCCTTGGCACTTCTAGAATTTGGTTTACTAAGTTTCCTTGTGCTCTCAGTTCTCTGGTAGGCTCAAAAATATCTACGGTTTTATATATCCTCTAACTTACTCTCATTATTACAGTGGAAGCAACATTCTGACTTTCATATCCTAAGAAAAAGTAGAACTCTGGGGATACACTTTCACATTTAACATAGTTGCTGCCATACACTTTGTATTCAAAATATATGTGTTAGTGGAATGATATGAATGGCTCTGTCTACTAATTATAGTTTAATTTCATATTGTTTCAGAGAGAAGCAGTTAAATATACTCTGGGAAGTTACTTCATGTCATGTTCTTGGATAAGCAAATGAAAAGGAAAAAGAGGACTATTTTGTTGTGCTGGATAAAAGTAAATAAGGCACAGAAGGAGCAGACCTTCTGCAAAGCAGGCCTTTGTGGCAATTAAAGATGCTCTGAGAAGACCTGTTCTGAATATGGCTACAAAATCTCACAAAGTAAAAACCACCATTATCTTCTTAGTTCCTTTGTGATGGGTAACTCACCTCTCTACCTTTTCTACACGGATTCTTGCTTCATGCACACACATTAAGTGACTTGGTCATCTTTATTTCTAGGACTTGGTAGTGAATCATTGTTGTATAAACCTCATATTGATCTCCGACATTCTGAAGTATGACCATGGGAATATATTTAGAGATTATATAATGGAGAGATATTCCATATAACAGTGTCTGGAAGTATAGTCAGGGAAATGGCAACACAACTTTAGCATATCTAGGCAACATCCTCACCTCTGAAAACTAGACTGGTTGTCAGGGAGGGAAAAGATAGACTGTTTCTTCTTGTCCTGAATCTATTACTTAGAGAAGTAGGCTACCAGAAGATGTTGAAGGAATTCAGAACATAAAATTAAATTACCAAGTAATATGAAGAATCAAAGAGAACTCCAAGTCATACGAAAGGGTACAAAACAGTATTCACATCGTCAGGAACTGTATTTATTTAAACACAACATGTCACAGAAAATTTTCTTAAATATTAAAGAATACATGAATAAGTATGTGTATGTATTTGTATATATATGTATGTGTGTGTATATACATGTACTTAAAAGCATATGTATGTGTATGTATAAGAGAAAGAAAGAGAGAGGAGAAATTGAGGAGGGAAGTTCTATTGCCACAGAATATTCGAAGTTTTTGTCATCAACTTACAAATGGAAACTGGGACTGTACTGGTATAAAGATGAGACTTTTCTTTATGAGGCATTATTCCAATTGCAATTGTTAGGGTGTAGAATTCGCGGTACCTGGTTACTTTAAGTACCTGTGCTTTGGAGATATTTAAACTCAAGCCTCATATATCTTTTGCAGTTTGATCTTGGAAATGCTGAATATCTGACTGATCTCTTCAAGAGTCTGAGGCTATTTTATCTCAAGGTTTGGTGTGCTGTCAGTAACTCAAAGTCTCTAGTCCTGCCATTAAGCTAGATTTTTGCCTCACAAGAGAAAAGAGGGAAAACTATGCTTTCTGTGAAAAACCAGCATGTAGGTTAACCTTGGTCTGAACCTTTTAGTCATCAAATAGTTTCAGAAATGTTATATATTTATCCGGGTTATTTTGAGTTATATATATTTCTAATTTTTGGGCACATGACTTTTTATTCTTAATTTCCCCAATAATACTTACAGCTAAGCTTTGTATCATGGAAGTATTCTCTATTTCATCATCTGAGTGATTATTATAAAAACCAAGTCTATCTTGAGTTATTTCTAAAACTGCATTTGTTTAAACCAGTAGCTCTCAACCTGTGGGTCACGACCCCTTTGTAACAATGAAAATATATCCTGCATATCAGATACTTACATTATGATTTAAAACAGTAGCAAATTACAGTTATGAAGTAGCAACGAAAATAATTTTATGTTTGGGGGTCACCACAACATGAGGAACTATATTAAAGGGTCATGGCATTAGGAAGCATTAGGAAGGTTGAGAACCACTAGTTTAAACCTTTAAGAAATTACTATCATATGAGTGTTAAAATACAACTTAAGAAGTCATTATAACATAGAAATTAAGAGCACAGAGCTTTGAGTCAGATTGTGTAGGTCCAATTCTAGATTCTACTTCATACTAACCTATCTGTATTTCAGTTTCCTCATATGGGAAATGAGCATAATTATAGTGCATACCTCAGACAGTTGTTGAGAGTATTATTAAAGAAGACAATTTAGCTAAATCCATGCAAGAAGTGGCACATGGTAAGTATTTAATGAATGCTAACTAACATCATCATTGATACAGATGCAAAGTCCTTTATAGTTGGACCCTTTCTTGATGTATAATTTACTATGTGTCAAGAACTCTGCTGGATCTCTTTATATATGATTTTGTCCAATTTAGACAATAATCCTGTTGGATCGGTTTCTTATCCTTGTTTTCAGTCATATAATGTAGGTACTTCACCACCACCACCATCATCTCACTCTTCTTCATCACGTATTATCGTTCAGTTTAATAGAGAAAGTAGTCCCTTCACATGAGCTTTAGTAATTTAAAGATAGGACATCAACCTGGAGAGAGAGAGATGATGGAGAGGATAAAGAATGGGTAAAATCTGTTAATAGACAGAGCTGAGAAAAGAGACATTTAATTTACTAAGACCTTGCTCCCTGGTCTTCCTGAGACAGAGTGACACTGATGCTTTCCTCAATTTGCATTGTGTCCTTATAATGAAATTTTTCCTTTTGCTAAAGATATTTTTTTCCATCTGAACTAAAAAAAAACCCTAACTCTTGCTGCACTGCTGATAGTTATACAGGAGAATACAGAGGATTAAAATCCATGATTCTCCCTCAGAGATGGTATGAGCCATGATCTCTGAGCAAAGGAGTTAGGTGTGTCGTGGGTAGGACAGGAAACAGATGCCAGTTCTGTGTACCACAGAGTAAAGGGACAGCCTACACCGAACCTCCAGAGAGTCTATTCACCTTTCCCTCAACTCAGTAGATGTCTGGTCATTTTACATATATATTTCTAAAAGTTGCTACTGAAAGGAGTTTACTAATAACATTTATGGTGGGGAAACAAACATGCATCCTGGACTTCTCACATGACTTTTTATTTCTATCTACCTGGACATTTTGCTACATAACTAATTCATATGCCTGGTAGGTGGACATCATGCTGCCTGTGAGCTGAATGCTGAGATGAATATGCAGAATTGATAAGGTCCCAAGTAGAATCACAGTAATCCTGGAACACACTCAGGGCCCTCAGGACACTGGTGCTGTTCTTGAGGCTGGCAGGGATCATGAACATCGTAACTGAGTCCCATTAGTGTTACTAGTGTCACATTACTACCCATGATATTCCATTACAAACTCCTTATTCTGCTTAGCTTCATCCAGAGTTTTTCAAATTTAATGTCAGGAAAAGAGTGAAGGTCTAGACCTCTTTATGGAAATTCGTATTTTAAAATGGGCGCTATCTTGTTGGTGGCTCAAAACTCAGCCTTGCTCTTTTGTCCTTGCCCTCTCCTCTCGCGTCTCCCACGCCATTTTCCCTCTTTTATTATTCCAGGCCTCTTTTCTTTGTGTATGGTTTGCAATAAGAAACTAAGACACATAAATGTTTTCTTAAGTGTCTTTGTATCCATATAATTAAATATCAGTATCTTTTTCAGTGTCACAGAGTTTAAGTCTAAGATTTTTCATGTTCAAAATTGAAAAGTTTATTGAATTAATTTTATTCATTTTGAGTGTCAAACCCATCCAGGTGTGGATATGCTTGGTCTTTCTTACTTTAAAAATAAATATGGAGGTATAATTGATATTCAATTAATTGCACGTATATGAAGCATACAATTTGGTAAGTTCTGACATGTGTGTACTTTCATGAAACCATCACTCTAGTAAAGATAATGAGTTCATGGACCACCCACAAAAGTTTGCTCATGCCCCTCTGTAACCTTTCTCGCCTGTCACTCTCTGCCCACACCCTACTGCTATTGCCAGGAAACAGCTGATTTGCTTTTTGTTATAATAAATTAATTTGCATTTTCAAGAATTTTATGTCCATAGAATTATGTGTCTGTTTTCTCTGTTGTCTGGATTTTTTCACTCAGCATAATTATTTGGGGATTTATCAAGGTTATACTGTGTTAATACTTTATACCTTTTTGTAAATGAATAAACCATGATATATCCATACATGTAGTATCATGCAACAATAAAAAGATATATACCAACCATTTTTTATATTTCATTTTTGCTTGTTAGAGTAGACATAATACAATAAATTTTAAAAATACATAATTCAACTCAAATATCCTAACATTTTAAATCTATCTATGCTTTTATCTCTCTGTAAGTATATGCAGAGGGTGCCAAAAACATGCACATACATTTTAATAAAGGAAAAAATCTATATTAAGACTGTAATACTCTATATATACTTACAGCAAAAGATGAATACAAGGCATGTTTGATTTCTGCAATTACAAAAGATTCTCAAAGTGGTTACCATCAGATACCAGACGCTTCTGATTTGGGTGAACTCTGCTTGAGCTACACTGACCAAAGGCCTCTGGGATCTCTCCTCGTGCACATCACACAAGTACCAGGTGTCTCCAACTTACCACCAATCTGTGCGATTGTATTCTGTTGCATACTCACTCATTCATCGTCCTTGTACTTCCACAATGTTCTCAAATTTCAAATAGTCTTGCACCCCAAGAAGGATAATTGTGCTTCTGCCATTTTCTTTGTCTTCTTGTTGCATGGTGACACTAGCATGCATTGAACACCATCTTTTGAGTGAATGTCATAGTACGCATGATTACCATAATTCAACTTCAAAAGGTAATAATAAATAGACAACATCATTTAAAATGTATATACTTTTCTTTGCACCCTCTGTAGATAATTTTGAAATAATAAACTCTTAATATTACTGATTATTGTGTTTGAGTGATGAGTTTTTTTTCTTTGTAATTTTATATATGCATTCATTTTTTAGTAATGTGAAGATATTAAAAATAAAGTCATTTATTTAAAAGAAGAAGGGGAGGAAACAATGGAGAGAAGGAAGGAGGGAGGGAGGCAAAGGGAGAAAGAAAAAGAAAGGAAAGAAGGGAAGAAAAGAGAAAAGAAAGTCTGGAAAGGGAATTCTGGGACTGACGTCATGTAGTCCTATATACACATAACTGATTAGATCAGTCTGTCCGAACTTAGACTATTTCATGACTTCCCTGAGAGTTCAAACATCTACTACTTTTTATTTATTGACTGCTATGTAACAGGAGAGTGTCAAAATTCACAACAACTTTTGTTCAATACTACTTCCTAGTGTAACACTTTTGAAAGCATTATTTACAAATAATTAGGGTTCCAAATTTAAAAGTTGAAGGGTTTTTTTTTGGTGTTGCTGTCTTTCATGTTTAAAAAAATTTTCAGATACAAGTGATTAGGTTACATTGTTTGCATTTGTTAGGTAAAGTCCAAGTTGTAGTTAAGCCCTCAGAAATAAGAGCAAATCAGGAGGTATCACTTTACCAGACTTTAGGCTATACTATAAATTTATAGTGACCAAAACAGCATGGTACTGGCACAAAAACAGAGTTAGATGTATGGAACAGAATAGAGAACCAAGAGATGAATCCAGCTACTTATCATAATTTGATCTTCAACAAGCCTATCAAAAATATTCAGTGGGAAAAAGACTCCCTATTTAATAAATGGTGCTGGGCGAACTGGCTGGAGACCTGTAGAAGTCTGAAACTGGACCCTCACCTTTCACCATTAACAAAAATCGATTCTCACTATATTTAAAAAAAAGATCTAAACTTAAGACATGAAACTATAAAAATACTAGGAAAGAGTGAAGGAAAAACACATGAAGAAATTGGCCTGCGAGAATATTTTATGAGGAGGACCCCCGCTGGCAATTGAAGCAACACCAAAAATACATTACTGGGATTTGATCAAACTAAAAACTTTTACACAGCTAAGAGCACAGTAAGTAAAGCAAACAGACAACCCTCATATTGGGAGAAGATTTTTGCAGGTTATGCTCCCGACAAAGGTCTGATAATTAGAATCTACAGATACCTCAAATTGATCAATAAGAAAAGAATAAATAACCCCATTTCTATGTGGGCAAGAGACTTGAATGGAAACTTTTCTGATGAAGACAGATGTGTGGCCTACAAACACATGAAAAAATTCTCATCATCCTTAATCATCAGAGAAATGCAAATCAAAACCACTTTGAGATATCATCTAACTCCAGTAAGATTAGCCCACATAAAAAAATCCCAAAACTATGGATGTTGGTGTGGATGCAGAGAGAAGGGAACACTTCTACACTGCTGGTGGGAATGCAAGCTAATACGACCTTTTTGGATAGAAGTTTGCAAAATACTCAAGGAACTAAAAGTAGTCCTGCAATTCCTCTACTAAGTATATACCCTGATGATCAAAAATTATTTTACAATAAAGACATTTGCACCAAAATGTTTATTTCAGCCCAATTCATAATTTACAAAATAAGGAAACTGTTCAACTGCCCATTGACTCATGAATGGACTAACAAATTGTGGTATATGTACACCATGGAATACTATGCAGCCTTTAAAAAAGATAAAAATGTCACATTTTTTATGTTTACCTGGATGGAGCTGGAACATATTCTTCTTAGTAAAGTATCTGAAGAATGGGGAAAAAAGTGTCCAATGTAGTTGATACTACTATGAAATCAATATATAATCACCTACACACTCATATGAATGGCAAAACATAGCTATAGTCCAGAAAGTAGAAGGGAAGAGGAGAGAGAGGGGAGGAAGGTGGGGTATTGGAGGAGGGAGGGGTATTTGGGGGGACCTCACCTAATGTGCACAATGCAATTTCAAAACTATTAAGAAATGAGTATAATTGTGATGGCTGTGTTACTTAGTTCAATGTAAGCATTTCATATTGTATAAGAAAGCAGTACACTGAACCCCATAATGCACCAAAGTACAAAATTATGATTTAATAAAAAATAATAAATGTAAAAAAGAAAAAACAAAAAAGCTCTTCACTCAGAGGGTGTGCTGTATACCCTTACATTGTGCACATTAGGTGAGAGCTTACCAACCTACCCTCCTTCCTCTTCTCTGTGTATTCTCCCCACCTACCACTTGAATTTAATTGTTTTTCTCTAATGTAGACATGTAGTTGTTTTATCTACTGGTTTCATATTAGTATTGAGTACCTGGATACTTGTTTTTCCATTCTTGTGATACTTTACTAAGGTAAATGTTCTTCAACTCCATCCAGGAAAATACAAAGAATGTAAATAATAATATTTCAATAGTATACATATACCACAGTTTATTAATCCATTTATGTGTTGATGGACACTTGGGTTGATTCCATATCCTGGTGATTATAAATTGAGTTGTGATAAACATTCTAGGGCAAATGTCCTTATGGTAAAATGATATTTTTTTCTGGGTAGATACCTTGTAATGGGATTGTGGGATCAAATAGAAGGTTTGATCTTTTCGCTCTTTGAAGATTCTACATACTTCTTTCCAAAAAGCTTGAACTAGCTTACAATCCCACCAGCTATGTAAAAGTGTGTGCTTACCATAACCATGCCAGCACCTGAAGCTTTGGGACTTTATTATGTGGGCTAGTCTTACTGGGGTGGTTTTGATTTGCATTTGTCTAATGATTAGGGATAATGAGCACTTTTTCATATGTTTTTTGGCCATTCATCTGTCTTCTTCAGAGAAGGTTCTTTTCATGTCTCTTGTTCATTTATAAATGGGATTGTTTGCTCTTTTCTTCTTGATTAGTTTGTGTTCTCTGTAGATTCTAGTTATCGACCCTTTGTCAAATTCATAGCATGCAAATGTCTTTTCCCATTATAAAGTTTGTCCATTTACTTGAGCTGTTATGACATTAGTTGTGCAGAAGCTTTTTAGCTTGACTATACTCCATTTATTTAATTTTGTTGCTGAAATTACGAGTGTCTTATTCATAAAATCTTTTCCTAGGCTGATATCATCAAGAGTTTTTCCTATACATTCTTCTAGAATTTTTATTGTTTCATGTCATAAATTTAAATCTTTTATCCAGCAGTAGTTAATTTTTATAAGTGCCAAGAGCTGTCGGTCCAGTTTCAGTCTTCTACATGTGACTAACCATTTCTCCCAGCACCATTTATTAAATAGGGATTCTTTTCCCCAGTGCATGCTTTTGTTTGGTTTATTAAAGATCAGATTGTGATATGTGGCAGGTTTCATCTTTAGGTTCTGTACTTTATGCCCAGAAATTTGAAAACATGGAGGAAATGGACCAATACCTGGAATCATACCACCTCTCTAAACTAAACCAGAAAGAATTAGAAATTTTGAACAGACAAATATTAAGCACCAATATTAAGCAACAATACAAAATCTTCCAAAAAAGAAAATTTCTAGAACAGTTTTATATAAGAATTCTACTAAACCTTCAAAGAAGAGCTTGTAACTATATTGCAGAACCTATTACAAAACATTGAGAAAGAAGGTACCCTCCAAACTCCTTCTACAAAGAAAATATCATGCTGATACAAAAACCAGGAAAGGATCCAACAAAAAAAGAAAACTATGAACCAATATCATTGATGAATATTGGTGTAAAAATATTTAATGAAATTCTATCAAACAGAATACAGCTATACGTTAAATAAAATATACATCATGATCAGGTGGACTTTATCCCAGGGAGGCAAGGTTGGTTCAACACACATAAATCCATAAATATATTTCACCACATACATAGAATAGAAGCAAAAATAAAGACCATATAATACTTTCAATAGACACATAAAAAGCATTTTATGAATTATAGAATCCTTTTCTGACAAGAACACTTAAGAAAATAGGCATAGATGGGACATTTCTTAAACTGATGGGAACCATCTACCATCTAACAACTGATGGAAACCAAATCCACAGCTAATATTATCCTGAATGGAATAAAACTGAAACCATTTCCACTTAGGATTGGAACCAGACAAGGATGTCCACTAGTGCTACTGCTATTTAACATAGTGCTGGAATTTCTAGCCAGTGCAGTCAGGCAAAGGAGGATATCAAGAACATTCAAATGGGTACAGAGGAGATCAAAGTCTCCCTCTTTGCTGATGATATGATCTTATATTTGGAAAACCCCAGGGATTCAACCACAAGGTTCCTGGAAGTGAACAAGAAATACTGTAATGTCTTGGGATACAAAATCAGTGTCCACAAATCAGTAGCCTTCATATATGCTAATAATAGTCAAGCTGGGAATCAAAGGCATAATACCCTTCACTGTAACTTCAAAGAAAATGGAATACCTGGGAATATACCTAACAAAGGACTTGAAAGATCTCTACAGAGAGAACTATAGAAAAGAAAAAGCAGAAGAAGTTAACAAATGGAAGACCATGCCATGCTCATAGCTGAGAGGAATCAATATCGTTAACCCAAAGCTATCTATAGATTTAATGCAATCGCCATTGAAGCACCAACAGCATACTTAGAAGAACTTGAAAAACAGTACTTTGTTTCTCATGGAACCAGAAAAAAAAAAAAATAGCCAATCCAAATATAAGAAATAAAAACAAATATGGAAGCATCACTTTACCAGACTTCAGGTTATACTACAAGTCTACAGTGATTGAAACAGCATGGCATACTGGCACAAGAATAGAGATATAGATCTATGGAATGGAAAAGTTGAGGTTTAACCTCTGTTATAGTGCAAGCAACTAAACTGAGGTGAGTGTCAGATGAAGTCACCCCTCTTTCTCTCAGTCTCTCTCTCTCTCTCTCTCCCACACACACACAACTCACCAGCACCTAAACTTGTATACTTGCAGGCGATGATGTTACAACTTAGGCTAGTCCCATTTGGCTTTGATTTTTGAGAAGCATGTTTGTTCAGAAACATTAAAATGTGGAAAGATAATTATGTGCATCTTAGAATAAAGACAATGTGCTATTTGTTGTTTCTAGCAAAGCATGGGGCTAAACTAAGAACTGAGGACAGTTATATAGATCAGTCTTCTACTGGTATAGCAACACTTTATCTGGCGTTCTAATAGCTAATGTATACTCTGTTAACTAGCTATTCATTACATGTGTTTATAATTCATTGATAATTGAAATTCTTCATAGTGATTAAAGGCAACCCTACAAGATATAACAAAGAAAAATTTATCAATTTAATTTTAACATATGCTTTTGAAAAAAACAAAACTGTCCTGTAGCTAATTAACTGGCCAATGACCCTATTTATACTTTCCTTTCTCTTGGTATACAATACTGTCTACAAAGCCTGTTATTTGAACCACTTCCTCTACCGCTTGCTTCCTTGCTGCAAGTTTGAAACAAAAACACTATTTAAATATGAAAAAAATATGTTTTTATGTATTAATTGCTTAAAAACTGGAAATTCACATAAACCATATTTGAAAAAAGTCCCCTCAAAGAAAGTATAATCAAGTAAGTAAAAGCAGGAATCTTTAAATCAAGCCAAAGTTCTCCTTAAACATACATACTTCCATTTCTCCATATGAAGTAACCAAGACTCAAAAAATAATTTTCTAAATTCATAGCAACATAAGGACTACAATCCACATTCCTGTCCTCTGCCTAAAGGCCTTTCCACTTCACCGTCCTACCACAGTTCGGTTCATTCCATGACTTATAGCAGGTAATAGTACAGTACATACTCAGCCTGTTACTGAGAAAAACATTGTGTAATTGGTCAAGGTGAGCTAATTACCCATAAAGAGAGATGGCATATTCCCTTCCCCATGCTCCTAAATCATCTCTGAACTTATTCCCCTCTTAAACACTATTGGCCAGACCAATTTCTATGTATATATGCAGATTTAGAAATAGAATAAAATTTTCAGTTTAATTAAAATATTAATAACAAGGTTGTACATATTATTGAGATAACATATTATTCTGCCCTAAATGTTTCCTCTGGCAGCCCAGGAGAAACTATTATGAAATGTTCTGCATTCTAATGGCTGTGTTTGTTTTCAGTATATTTTAAGTGGAATATTTTTCACCCTTCTTAGTAGGGCAGACAAAGGCTTTAATTAAACAAACGTCACATGGGAACTCTTGCCCCCAAAGCCTCTATTGGCCCTAATTAGCAGATGCAGCTGTAGATTCTATCAATATTAGATGGTCTGTTTATTGTGTTCATTTATATCACACTCATCAAGGAGCACGAGGAAGGCACCCCAGAATTATCAGCTTTAATTAAAGCTAGCTCCAATGGTGGGAAAATATCCTATGCAAAAATAGGTCAGGTAAAAGAGGAAGATCTTTTACAAAAGCATACTGGGAACACTACCAAGTCTTCTCTGGGAAAACTAGCAAGGATATTTGATGTTCTTATTGTCAGCAACCGCCAGTAAGAAGCTCAGAGATTTGAGGGCCAGGCTGAATGACAGTTAAAGGATCCAGTGAAGTCGGAGCATTTCCCTCCCCTGCCCAGAGTTCCCCAGCAACCGCCAGTGCTCCAGGAGGTTTCATGCTAAGTAGACAGGAGGTAGCATGTTCATTTAGGCATATTCATTAAATTCATATTCAAGGGATTATATAGTTAGTTCTGGGAGCTCCTAAAAGGTTATTTATAGATCCATATCTATATATCTGTTATCTTATTACAAAATCTAAGGAAATTATTATTATTTAATTTCCAGTGGGCATTTTTTGTTGTAGAGACAGAGTCTCACTTTATCGCCCTCGATAAAGTGACACCAGAGTGCCATGGTGTCACACAGCTCACAGCAACCTCCCACTCCTAGGCTTAGGCGATTCTCCTGCCTCAGGCTCCCGAGTAGCTGGGACCACAGGCGCCCGCCACATGCCTGGCTATTTTTTTGTTGCAATTCGCCGGGGCTGGGTCGGAACCCACCACCCTTGGTATATGGGGCCGGCGCCCTACCCACTGAGCCACAGGCACCACTGTCCACTGGGCTTTTCTGTATTACTTTTACTCTCACAACTCAGCACTGGTATTTTGCATGTTCCTAATAAAATAGCTGAGGCTCAGATATGAAGTCCTCTCCAATCTCATAGAGTCTGTACATGCTAGAAGCTGGGTCTAAACTTATGTTTGATTCTGAATGCCAGACACTTTTTTATATCATAGCGATTCTTTGTATTACTCAAAGAATTTAATATTTTGGCCAATAGCTTGTTAATATGGACAATTGAAAATCAATTAACTTGAGTTTAAACCCTTCTCCAAGGCTCAGTTCTTTATTCATAAACTCGGAATAATAAAAGAATAAATATTTCTCAAAAATTGAACTATGTGAGATAAACTACGTGGGAAGATTTTGGCTTGTGGAAAATTCTTGAAAATACTAATTCATGTCCTATTCTCAAGAACATTCTACTGTGACCTTATTTTGGAAGACACTTCTAGATGAAGAGTTCTTGATATCTCGTTGGAGGGTCATTGGGCTGGTAATAAAAAGCCCGGCTGAAGGAGAAGATACAAAGTAATTGACCTTTTTTTGCTCTACAGAAACATAAGCCTCTTTTATTTGTTCTAATTCTCAGGGATATAATTGCTAGAGATGTGTCTCTGCAATAGAAAAAAAATGTGTAATTTGAAATAAATGTGATCATCTCATCATGGGAAAGTTGGAATAGTTTAAAGTACACTTCTTACAATTTTCTGCTTATTCAGTCATACTTCCCTCACCCCTTTGCAGATAGCTACACTAGCATCTGTTAAATGCTACCTAGGACAGCCTCTCACACTGTCGAGTGCGGAGGCCCCTTAAAGGCACAGCAGAATGAACTTGTATCTCTAGGTGGTTTCAATGCCCAACAGCAAGCATGAAGTATACTTTAAAAACATAGTTTCACTTTAAAATGGTGCAGATTATATTCTGTTATATATATACTTTTTAAATTTTGGATCACTAAATTGTTTGTACCCCTACCTCCATCTTTCAAGGCATCCAAGCCATTCCTGCTCTAGAAGATGTGCCTCCTCCACCCTGTGGCCCCTCATGCGTCACTGGAACATCCTTAGGAAATCCTAGGAAGGTGTGATATTCTAGCCTAAGATATGTAAGTTTAGAAAGTATTCCAACCAAAGTAGAAATAACCTAAATAATTACTTTTGCCTTCTAGGAATTATTTCTGAAGTGATAGTCATGAAAATAAATTCCTCTTTGGCACCAGACCTCCCATTCTGATAATAATCCCTGGGAGGTTAATTATTTCTAGATGAAGATGACAGAGAGGGAAGAGAAAATAATTTAGGTTGTATACCAATTATTCATTTTTCTATAAATGTTACTGTTTATATATTAGAATATTAAACATTAAACACCCCAGTTAGCTTACTGTTCAAATGGAAGCAGGGTTTAATGAAAATTAATGAGAAGTCACAGTCCAGAGCCTTTCAGTTTTATAGCCCATTCCGTTTCTAGATTTACTTTGAAAGTAGGTGTCATGGTACATTGCTTACATCTCTCCATTTATGCCTGAGACCCTCTGTCCCCAAATTCCCCAGATGCAGCAAGTGTTGCCTGGTTATGGTTCTCAGATGAGTCCCTACCTAGGAATTGCCTTCTAAAGGCACCATCTGGCCTGAGGTCAGCCCTGGCTCCTGTGCTACAACTCGGAACATTCCTAAAAAGGTATCCCAGCTCCAGAGCTCCCAGGCTGGTTGGCTCTGTTGTTGCTTCATTCCACGTCAGCTTTTCTTCTTATTCAGTCCTACTTCTCTCCCTGCTTTGCAGGGGCTGTCCCTCCAAAATCTACACTACAGCCTGTTACATGCAGCCTCGGACAGGCTCTCGCACTAAGGAGTTAACTGCCTTTGATTCTCCTGGCACAGTGATTCCATTAGTCACCATATCTGAACTTACATGTGAAAATAAAACAATGATGTGAATCTGAAATGTCATTATTATGTGATAGGTAAGGATGGTCAGCAAAGTGATCATTTCCAATTCGACTTGTAGTGGGAGCATTTATTATGCTTCAGGCATTCAATTGTTTGAATTTATGCTTTTAATCTTAATAATTTTCACAGCAATCATACAGCACAAGTATTATTATGCCTGTTTACGAAATGAACAAACTGTGATTTATTTACTTGTTTAAAATTACAGGTGTAGCACATTGTGAAGTCAGAATTTGAACTCAGGTCCTGTCTCTATGTCTGGTAGTTTCAAGGTTTACCTGTGGACTTTTGTGCTGATCACGAATATCTTCAGCTCTCTGCCCTCTGATCACATGTCAGAAGGGCACTTCCTTAAGTATGTAATGTAAGGTGAGCAAAAAAGCTCCCTGTCCTCTGGCAGGGAGCAGTGATACTCTAGATGACACCAGCTCTGCCAGTCTGTGTCCCTGAATGAAGACATATGGTTCAGGACCTCCAGAACAACTCAAGGTGGGCATGAAGTGTAAGTGGGAAATCTTAGTTGTGTTGTTACTACTGCCCAAGCTTTTTTAATTGTCACAACATAACCTGACTATCCTGACTGATACATAAATTTCAACTAAAGAACATATTATTTTTAACCTATGATGTATTAATATAGAATTGCCATTTTGGCTAGAAGTCAAACATCTATAAGTCAGAATTTATTTCATAATGTAATATAATTGAAAACCTTGTTTATTGTAACTATGTAACTATAATTTAATTTGAATCTCTAACATACATTTGATTAATTACCTTGGCTTTACATTTCTCTTTCTCAGCCCCCATTTACTCATCTGTAAAATGAGGCTAATAATATTTTGTTATAGCATTGATGCGATGGTTTGATAAAATAAGACCTGTAAAGCTTTTAGCAAATTGCATGACACGTAGATAGCACTGAATAAGTGTTTTATAGAAAATGGTCCTCTGATCTCCTGCATCCGAGAGTCATTTTTATATACAGATTCCTGAGTCCCATATTAAATCTACTGAATTATAATCTCAGGATGTGATTTACGTTTTAACAAATTCTTTCAGCAATTCATCACTGAGATGGAAAAATTATTATAATAAACAAATGTTAAATACTTCTTTATACACATAAATAAATGGTTTACACAGCCAAATTCTCCAATGAAGTTCTTGAAAAGATGCATCAAAGTGGACCCTGAGCAGGATTTTGGGAAATGCAGTGCACATGTCAAAGCAATAGCATCTAAAAAATAAAAAATACTGTAAATTCTTTGTGTTTCTAAGTATCACAAGACCAGAAGTCTGACTAGGGCTGTCTTAACTGGTGAGGATCAAGGAGGGTATGGGGCAATACTGTCTGAAATATTTCATATACCTAAGAAACGAGGGAGATTGCCAGTGTAAATCAAGCAAGGACACTTTGATCAGCCGCCACTCATGCACGTGAGCAATTATAACACTTCATGAAATTCTGGTGGAATTCTAGGACAGAATTTCTATATTTATTTGTTTTGAGAATGAAGATGGCCTTGATTTTTGCTGGAGTTTTTAGTAATGGTGAGTGATTTTGGAGCTGTGTATTATTCTTCCAACCCCTTGGTCCTCCAAGTCACTTTTCTCCGCTGTGTTCTTCCTGAGTTTGTGTTTACATACATCTGTGCACTTACAGGCCAAAAAAGGGAAGATAAAAATAGCTGAGGCTGATGACACTGACTCTAGTTCCACCGGAGCAATTAGCTTTCTTGTTCCAGAGCAAGAGAGGAAAGAGCATACTTTTGACTTTTAATTTTGTGGATTGGGGATCCTGGAGAGAAGTGCAAGGGGATGCAAGTCAGGGCTGGTCACTGTGGCTTACGGAAATGATGGAAAGTAGCACCGAGGCTGGGGTTGGCTTTGGGGGCCTGGAGTCGCCTAAGAGCTGCTTTCCTGGGGAGAGAGCTGGACAAGGAGACTCCAACCCAGCTTGGCATGGTGGAAGTTGAGGGGCCACGACCCCTTCCAGGCAGCACACAAGGAGAGATGACCTTGTCTCTCACCTGCTCAAGATTTTGATTCCTGGTAGACATCACTTCAGGATGGTGTAAGCCTCCTACCCTCTGATCCTGCCCAGGTTCTTGCATCAGTAGAAGAAAGAAAAAGGGCCCTATTCCAAAAGTCCTTCAAATAACTGACATTGGATTTCCCAGAAATTTGGGTGAGTGGGGGAGCCTTAAGTGAATCTTAAATAGAATTGAGATATTTAAAGAAATGTGGTACTCCTTGCACTTTGGGGATTAAGAAGTTTGGGCTCAGGTTCTAATCGATCATATTTGCCTGAATTAAATTGTGGTCGACTGGCAGACTCCTGTTCTTTGATTTCTGCCAGGTATTGAAACAGAACGTAAGTAAATATAAGGCCAAGCTGGAGTATTATGACTGAGTATTGACCTGAGGGAAATAGCTGCCTACAGTCATTATTTCTCCAGTCTCATGAAGATGCACAGAAGTGGGAACTGGTGTCAAATTTGCCTTCACTTCCTCCCCATGCCTTTTTGGGAGTCTAATTCAAAACCGCAGAGAAGCAGCTTCCATTGCTTTTTCTAATCTGAGTGAACTGGACTTTCGTTCAGAATTTTTCTAGTCATATAAGCATTTTGAGAGTATAGTATATAATTCTTTCCTGAGCACCCTTTAGAGCAGATGCTGGCGGTGGCCCTATTTATCACCCCTATGCCCACCACTCCCTGGCATTTCCCCCTCAGTGGCCCCTATTTATCACCCCTATGCCCACCACTCCCTGGCACTCCCTCCGCACTGTCTTTTTTATTTTTTGAGACCAAGTCTCTCTCTGTTGCTCAGGTTAGAGACCCATGGGCATCAGCCCATCTCACAGCAACCTCAGACTCCAGGGCTCAAGCCATCCTCTTTCTCAGCCTCCCGAGTAGCTGGGACTAGAGGCACCTGCCACAATATCCAGCTAATTTTTCCATTTTTACTAGAGATGGGGTCTTTCTCTTGCTCAGACTGTGTGTCAAACTCCTGAGCTCAAGGGAACTTCCTGCCTTGGCCTCCCAGAGTGCGAGGATTATTCTTTGCCCAAGAGCATTCTCTAGACTCCCAGACCCTGGAAGGCCAGAAGTGCTAGGAACTGCTGCTTCATGGAGCAACCATAGCCAGAGAGAGATTACAGTGAGAGGTTAATATACATCCTTCCTGCCTGTGGGGACCAAGGTGAATAATTCTGTGGCATCGTACGTATTGTCTCCCTGACTTTCTTCTTCAGGGATTGATATTAACTTGTTGATACATGTATTGGAAACTTTCCTTGCTGGCTTTCAGTTCCTGTCTCTTGTCTCCACTGTCCTATCGGTGCTTTCTGGGACTGCATCCCAAATATGCCACTTGCACACAAATAATGCATTTGCCTCAGGGACTGCTCTAGCGAGAATCCAACTAAAGATAACTCCTTGAGATAGAAATGTTATGAATACCTATTGGATACCGAGGTTGGAAATTAAAAAATAATTTATCGTAGACATAAGGTGATGTGCAATCCCGTTAGAGGAGGCTGCTGGCTATACTGCCCAAGAGCCTCCCTCACTAGAGGGCATTTGTTACCATGGTAAATGTCGGGCCCCGACGCGGTGTCTCTGGCCCCTACCCAGGGCCTAGTCTGAGCCAGGACGCTAGGTCTCGGACTGGCCCACTCAACTGTCTGGACATGGGCGCTGCACCGCTTAACCTGGGTAGGTCTCGTTCAGGTGCTGCAGCACCTTAGAAGTCACAGTCAGTATTAGTAGGAGCGAGCATCTCAGCAGAAGTCTTAGTATGAGAGGGCTGATCAGGCGTCCTCCGAGCAAGAAGCGGAGCCAGAGGAGGAGCCCCAGCTGATTTCTCCCCAAGCTGTTTATAGAAGTAATCCTGTGGCTGTCTACAGCCATAGGTATGGAGACTGCTGACCAATGAGGTACACACTTCTGTGCTCTCGTGCGTCTCACTAATGAGACACAATGATGAAATCCCTTCCCCAGTCCCTTATTGGCAAGGTATTTCTCACAGGAGCCTCCTGCAGGTAAATTTTTCCCAGTCTGAAGACTTGCTGATCTTGTTAGCACAAAAAGAACACATTCAGCTCTTGGACACTGTCATACAGAGAAAGCTCATATAACCAAGATCTGAAACTTAAATACCAGTTTATGGATTTACCAGAAGAAATGAAGGCCATGGGGACTGGAATACTCAACCTCCAAGCGAGCACTGTTTCCAGAGGCTGACCTACACAGGATGCCAAATACGCATCAAAGATTGTCTGAAAAGCATAGAAGCAGGACAAGGGAAGCCTGGGGGCGCTCAAGGGCTAAAGACATTAGTCCAAGTTCCCTGATCCCCACATCTGTGGGTAAGGGCAATAATGCCTATGAAAATAGAATCTAAAACTCTTTAGTAGAAAAATCCCTCCAACCTTTCCACTGTGGGGATTCCCTCCTGAATAGGACTTGTAGATTATTGACTAAATTTAAATATCCTTTGGAAAATGTTTAGATGCTGAATGCCTCTGAGATTCTCGACTCCTTCTGAGTCTCACACGCTTTCTTTAAATGTTAATAAATTCAATCAGATACAAACCAGTTCTGCCTGACTGTAAATTATTCAGACTTGTTCAGTGATTTTGCATATGTTAGCTCTAATTTTAATTTCCAGGGAGCAAACTCATTTTCCTAGTATTTAGTTTGGGGACGGCTACAAACTATAGCTCTCATATTAATACCATCTATTAAACCCATTTGTTATCACCACCAATCTTGAAGATAGATGTTATTATCCATATTGTACTCATAAGAAAAAAGGTTCAATTAGGACAGGATGGAATTGGAATTCAAGCCCAGGTTTATTTAAGTCTATGAGTCCTGTTATTGTATGGTTGACCCTTGAACAACTTGGGTGTTTGGGGCACACAGTCAAAAGTCCACATTTAACTTTTGACTCTCTCCAAACTTAATTACTAATCAGCTACTGTTGACGAGAAGTCTTATCAGTCGCATAAAACTGCCAATTAACACAAAGGTTGTATGTGATGTGTATTATATACTGTATTCTTATGATAAAGTAACTTAAAGAAAATAAAATGTTAATAAGAAAATAATAAGGAAGAGAAAATATATTTACTATCAGTGGATGTGAATTATAATACCAAGGTATTCATCTCTGAGGTCTTCTTGTTGAATGGGCTGAAGAGGAAGACGCAGAGGAAGAGTCAATCATACTGTCTCAGGGGTGGAAGACGAGGAGGAAAACCCAAATATTAGTAGAATGCACAGTTCAAACCTATGTTGTTCAAGGGTCCAGTGTACATTATCATGCTGCCCCAAACTTACAGTTTCAAGCTTCTATTTTAGAGAGTTGATTTGAACAACCACTTGCACTTCTACAAAAAAATTTGACAACTTTGAAGGGTCCATCTAGTTCCAAGAGCATAGGATTCTTTAATTCTCCTGGTTTTGCTAAACCTCAGAATTGAGACCTTTTTCTAAATATTTCTGACAATAATTATTGCTTTTGGTTATTCAGGGACAAGAAACTGTGTCTGAGTTATCCTTCTAATTGCTTCAGTTTTTCACTTCGCCGGCCTCAGGATCATGTCATAACTCACGACTTCTCCTTACTAATGTACATTGCATCAGACATTGATGTTTCACAAGGAATGAAAGGAACTTTCTAAAGATTGTAAGGGATCTAATTACCCATATTCACCCTGCCCAGCAGCTACCACAACAATACTGCAATTAACTGAGTTTGGCTATAAATGGAAAACATGTGGGTGAGTTTTAGTATACAACTGAGGCAAGCTCACTCAGGTGATGAGCAGCTAGCTCATTTAGCATCGTGAAACTTTTCAAAGTTTCTATACCTTCTTTTTGAAACTTTCTTCCTTTCTTGCTTCTCTGCTTCCCTTCCACACTTCCTAATTAAAAAAATGTTTATTTTTCCTGGTATAAAGTTAAGTAAGTGCTCATCAAAGATAATTTTAACAAACATCTCTTGTTCCTGTTTACAGTGAACCTTACCAACTATAATGGTTACTAACCCCATTATTAATTAATAATATTTAATGTGCCTTCTGCCTAAAAATATGTCTTTTACGATATCCTGTATAAATGAAAACATGCAGTATGCAATCTTTTATGTCTGACTGGCTTCATGTGAGGTTCGTCTGTGCTGGAATGTGTGTCAGTAGTTTGTTTCCTTTTATTGCCAAATAATTTTCCATTGCATGGATATAATACATTTTTTAATCCATTTACAAATTGATAGATATTCATGTTTCAAAATTTTGGCTATCACAATTAAAGCCGATAGGTACATTAGTGTAACAGAAATAAAGTTTTAGAAAATACAGAAAAGTGTAAAGACAGCAAAATCCATTTTCTACTAATTAGAAATGAATGCTCTTGAACTTATAATGTACCTTTCCCTTTTGTTTTTTGTTTTGGTGTAGATATGTCATATAAACTATTTTTTGTTTGTTTTAAAGAGTATTAATGTAGATGAACTTTGAGGATTCCATTTATTTCACAGTCTCCTTTTCCTAGAAGAAATGAGTTTAGAAGAGGCTGGGAGGAGGGAGCCCTGTGATGAGAGCTGGGTGTGAGTGCCGAGTCCCTGAGGAAGGAACGTGAACCCAGGGCATCGGGAGGAAGCAGGGAGTGCAGCAGGGCTGAGATAGGAGATGATGAGAAACAGCTGGTCAGGAGGTGAGAAAGCCCAGCTCAGGGATATAGACTCCAACCCAAAGGCCGCGGAGGGGAGCTCCAGTGGGAGGTGATTTCGCTGGAGTTCTAGCACACTGCCTGGCACATAGCAGGGGACCAGGCAATATTTATCCAATGAATAAGAGAAAGAATAAATGACAACCATATAGAAGTCAGGAGGCACTAAAGTAAGCTAGAGGCAGGAAAGCCAGTTAGGAAAGTCCACTTTCCTATGTTAATAAAGGTCTGAACTAAGGTTCCAGAAAATATAGGTAACAAAGGTAGAATGAATTACAGGGAAGTTGAAAAAGATTCCCCTGATTGCCAGATTGGGCCTTGTCAGATACTTTTACGTGGTGCGCACGCTAATCCGCATAAGCCTCTATTATCCACCTTCTCAGATGGAATAGAAACTTTTGGGTTGATTGGATATTAGATGAAATAGCATGTAGAGAGTGTTTGTGACTTGAAACACACGTAAGCATAAAACTGCCTTCTATCCTCCATGCTTTGCAGCTACTGAATTCCTATAGATCCCAGTTATCTGCCAGAAACTTGCTTAAATTATAAATATTCCTATATAATAGAAAGTTAAAATTCTGAGCAAGTAAAAAATTTTTTGTGTAATACAAATTTTAAAACTGATTAGAAAAATCTCAAGCCATAAAATTATTTCACTCCCTATTTTATTTTATTTTATTTTTTTATTTATTTTTTTTTTTTAGTCATTAATACATATATATTTTTTATTTCAGGTTAATGTGAGGGTACAAACAACCAGGTCAAAATATTTGATTTTGTTTGGTAAAGTTCCTCTTATGCTTATGACCCACACTCAAAAAGTATACCAAACACCTCCACAC
>CAUYPK010130201.1:0-13098 GCA_963574355.1 Loris lydekkerianus
TGAAACTGGACCCACACCTTTCACCATTAACTATGATAGACTCTCACTGGATAAAAGATTTAAACTTAAGACATGAAACTATAAAAATACTTGAAGAAAGTGCAGGGAAAACTCTTGAAGGAATCGGCCTGGGTGAATATTTTATGAGGACTCCCAGGCAATTAAAGCAGTATCAAAAATACATTACTGGGACCTGATCAAACTCAAAAGCTTCTGCACAGTCAAGAACATAGTAAGTAAAGAAAGCAGACAGACCTAAGAATGAGAGAAAATATTTGCAGGTTATACCTCCGATAAAGGTTTAATAACCAGAATCCACAGAGAACTCAAACGTATTAGCAAGAAAAGAACAAGTGATCCCATTTCAGGGTGGGCAAAGGACTTGAAGAGAAACTTCTCTAAAGAAGACAGACACATGATCTACAAACACATGAAAAAAAGCTCATCGTCCTTAATCATCAGAGAAATGCAAATCAAAACTACTTTGAGATATCACCTAACCCCAGTAAGAGTAGCCCACATCACAAAATCCCAAATGAATCCCAAATGAATCCCCACGAATATGGAGGAAAGGGCACACACTTCTACACTGCTGGTGGGAATGCACACTAATACGTTCCTTCTGTAAGGATGTTTGGAGAATACTTAGAGACCTAAAAATAGACCTGCCATTCAATCCTATAATCCCTTTACTAGGTTTATACCCAGAAGACCAAAAGTCACAATATAACAAAGACATCTGTACCAGAATGTTTACTGCAGTCCAATTCATAATTGCTAAGTCATGGAAGAAGCCCAAGTGCCCATCAACCCACGAATGGACTAGCAAACTGTGGTACATGTATACCATGGAATATTATGCAGCCCTAAAGAAAGATGGAGACTTTACCTCTTTCATGTTTACATGGATGGAGCTAGAACATATTCTTCTTAGCAAAGTATCTCAGGAATGGAAGAAAAAGTATCCAATGTCCTCAGCCCTACTATGAAGCTGTCACCCCAGATAGAGTACAGTGCCATCACAGCTCACAGCAACCTCCAAATCCTAGGCTCAAGCAATTCTCCTGCCTCCACCTCCCAAGTAGCTGGGATTACAAGCACCAGCCGTAACTCCCAGGTATTTTTTGGTCACAGCCGTCATTGTTGTTTGGTGGGCCCGGACTGGATTTGAACCCACCAGCTCAGGTGTATTAGCTGCTTGAGCCACAGGCACCAGGCTTGAACCCCATATATATTTTTAAACAGCTTTGATAAAGAATTCACATACCATATAGTTCACTCAAAGTGTAAAATTAAGTGATTTTTAGTATATTCACAAAGTTGTGCACACTGTACCTCTCGCCCACGCCCAACCCCAAAATCCCACGTCCATTAGCAGTCTCTCCCCATTCTGCTCCGACAGTCAGTCATTGGCAACCACTACTCTACTTTCTATCTCTAGAGATTGGCTATTCTGGCCATTTCACATAACTAGAATTATATAGTATGTGACCTTTTTTGATTGATATCTTTTACCTATAAAGTTTTCAAGGTTCATTTTTATGTAGCATACATTAGCATTGTATCTCTTTCTATTCCTGAATAATTGCATAGATATACTATATTTGTTTTTCCATTCATCCACTGATGCATATTTAAGTTGTTTCTACTTTTTGACTACTGTGAATAAAGCTGCTATAAAAATTAATGTACAAGATATATTATGTGGATGTTTTCATTTCTCTTAAATATATAGCTAGGAGTGGAAGTGCTAAAAAAATAATAACTCTGGCTCAGCACCCATAGCACAGTGGTTACAGCACCAGCCACATGCACTGAGGCTAGTGGGTTCGAATCTGGCACAGGCCAGCTAAACAACGACAACTGCAACACCAACAACAAAAAATAGTAACTCTGTTTAACATTTTGAGGAAACAACCAAATTCATCAATAAATTCAACATATTTCCAGTGAAAAATACTCCCCCCCCCAAAAAAAATGGGACAAATGGTTATCCATACAGGATTAAAAGTTAATTTACCACCACCTCTTATCATTAACAAAATGAATTTCAGGTATACTCAAGACATAAATATATAAAATATTTCGTGGCTGGGCATTGTGGCTCACACCTATAATCCCAGCGCTGTGGGAGGCTGAGGCAGGTAGATTGCTTGGGTTCAAGAGTTCAAGACCAGCCTGAACCAGAGTGAGACTCCATCTTTACTAAAAATAGAAAACCTGAGGCAAGACGATCGATCTCTTGAGCCCAAGAGCTTGAGGTTGCTGTGGGCTATGACTACAGGGCACTCTACTCAGGGTACCAGAGTGAAACTCTGTCTCAAAAAAATAAGCAAAATAAAACACGTAAAATGAAATATTTCTTAAAATTATAAAAAAAATAAAAAATATCTTCATGAAATCACAGTTAAGAAAAAAATTATTGGATGAGTCATAGGAAGCAAAACACAAAGGATTAATAAACTTGACTATACACCCCCCAATTTTTATTTGTTTCTTTTTTTTTTTGAGACAGAGCCTCAAGCTATTGTCCTGGGTAGAGTGTTGTAGCATCACAGCTCACAGCAACCTCCACCTCCTGGGCTCAGGCCTCCTGCCCCCGCCTCCCAAGTAGCTGGGACTGCCACAACGCCCAGCTATTTTACCCTATCAATTTTTTTTTTTTTTTTTTTGAGACAGAGTCTCACTATATCTCCCTAGGTAGAGTACTATGGCATCACAGCTCACAGCAACCTTAAATTCTTAGGCTTGATTCTCTTGCCTCAGTCTCCCAAGTAGCTGGGACTATAGGTGCCCACCACAATGCCCAGCTGTCTTTTTGTTGCAGTTGTCATTGTTGTTTAGCTGGCCCAAACCAGGTTCAAACCTGCCAGCCTCGGTGTATGTGGCTGGCGCCGTAACCACTGTACTACAAACACCATGCACCAATTTGTGTGTGTGTGTGTGTGTGTGTGTGTGTGTGTAGTTTTTGGCCAGGGCCCAGTTTGAACCCACCACCTCCAGTATATGCGGCCGGCACCCTACTCACTGAGCCACAGGCACCGCCCAACTTTTAACAACAGAAACTAAAACAAAACTGAAAAACAAGAGACTGGCAAAATTAGCTGGTGCAGTGGCTCACGCCTATAATCCCAGCACTCTGGGAGGCCAAGGGAGGTAAATTGCCTGAGTTCAGGAGATTGAGACCAGCCTGAGCAAGAGCGAGACCCCATCTCTAAAAGTAGCCAGGCATTGTGGCAGGCGCCTGTAGTCCTAGCCACTAGGGAGGCTGAAGGAAGAGAATAGCTTGAGCCCAGGAGTTCGAGGTTGCTGTGAGCTATGATACCACAGCAATGTACCAAAGGAGACAAAGTGAGACTCTGTCTCAGAAAAAAAAAAAAAAAAGAGAGAGAGAGAGACAGGCAAAGGTTATTTTCCTCTCTCATCCCTAAATAGTTGTTTGTTTTTTTTTTGGGGGGGGGTCTCTACCCAATTAATAAAAAATATGCACTTCCAAACTTGTATCAAAGATTTTAAAATAAATCATGTTAATACATATCAAAACACACATGCATCAATGTGAGTTCTTATCAAGGTTCTAGTTCCCATGGTGAAAAATGGGTTCATGTATGTTTGCTATAGTTTTAAAAATAAACAATGGCTATGCTTAGGCTATTTAAATGTGTCATGAATCAAACATTACAAATTACCTAATTTTATACCACTCAGGTTCAAATAAGGAAGTTAAAAACAGTCATTGAGGCCAGGCACAGTGGCTCACGCCTGTAATCCTAGCCCTCTGGGAGGCCAAGGCAAGTGGAGGAGGGGATTTGCACGCTCTCACCTAATGGGCACAAAAGGGCCTTCTGGGTGTGGGGCACAACTACAACAGGGACCTTACCCAACAAATGTAAACACTGTAACCTAATCATTTATACCTTTATATATACATTTTTTTTTTTGAGACAGAGTCTCAAGCTATGGCCCTGGGTAGACTGCTGTGGTGTCACAGCTCACAGCAACCTCAGACTCTTGGCCTTAAGCGATTCTCTTGCTTCAGCCTCCCAAGTAGCTAGGACTACAGATGCCCGCCACATCACCCAGCTATTTTTTGGTTGCAGTTGTCATTGTTGTTTTTTTAGCTGGCCTGGGCCGGGTTCAAACTGGCCAGCCCAGGTATATGTGGCTGGCCCTACCCATTGAGCCACAGGTGCTGCCATTGTACCCTCATATTAATCTGAAGAAAAAGAGGTGCTCAAACATGACTTGTATTTATCTTATTGATATATATTATTACAATTTTAATAATTTTTTTTCTTTCTTAAAACATATATGCTTTTTTTTTGGTACCCTCTGTATATGCAGCCATATGTTGACCAAAACCTTATGCAGCACATGGCTATACACACACACACACACACACACACACACACACACACACACATACAGCACAGGTAAGAAATGAACTCTGATAATTTGTGACTTTGCTTAAGTTTTTTATTTTTTTATTTTTTTATTTTTTTGGTAGAGACAGTCTTACTTTATTGCCCTCGGTAGAGTGCTGTGGCATCACACAGCTCACAGCAACCTCCAACTCCTGGGCTTAGGTGATTCTCTTGCCTCAGCCTCCCAAGCAGCTGGGACTACAGGCGCCTGTCACAACGTCCAGCTATTTTTTGTTGCAGTTTGGCCGGGGCCAGGTTTGAACCCACCACCGTCAGTATATGGGGCCGGCGCCCCACCCACTGAGCCACAGGCGCCACCCTTTGCTTAAGTTCTGTTGAAGATATTCTGATGCTTTCCTTGCCAGGTATATTTTGGCTTTTCTAGAAATCTTTAACCAAAGAACTAGGACTGGCCGGGTTCCCAGGACGCACAACCTAATTGATGCAAACTTTTTTTTATATTTTTTTTTTTTTTTTATTTATTTTTTTTATTTATTTATTTATTTATTTTTTTTTTATTTTGAATTTATTAATTTTTTTATTGTGGAGAAGGGGCAGGGAAAGAAGGCGGGGGGGATGCTAACTTCTTTCACCTGTTTTATGATGGGGACAATCTATTATACCAAGAAAGTATCATCAAAAAATACTGTAAATAATGAAACTTTAGTTACTTAAAGAGTTTATGAGCATAAAGATAATAAAACAAAATCAATCTGACTTGGTTGCTGAAAGTCAACCAATGGAACTAAAAATGATATTGCTGTTTCACTAAATAAACCCTTTGAATACTTTTGTCCTCCTAATCTCTGTTACTACACATATTTCATATATGCTTGACTCTAGGGCACCAATACCAAGAGTCAGAATAAGTATATGAAGAAAGTAATCACATTAAGTATATCTTAAAATCCAATGTATCTTGAGGCTGAAGATAAGCAACAAAGATCTGAATATTAGTCAGTAACTCTAAATTTTTTTTTTAGACAGAGTTTCACTTTGTCAACCTTGGTAGAATACCGTGGCAGCATAGCTCACAGCAACCTCAAAAGCTTGGGCTCAAGCAATACTCTTGCCTCAGCCTTCCAAGTAGCTTGGACTACAGGCACCTGCCACAATGCCCAGCTATTTTTAGAGACAAGGTCTCGCTCTGGCTCAGGCTGGTCTCTAACCGGTGAGCTCAGACAATCTACCCACTGTGGCCTCCCAAGCACTAGGATTACAGAGGTGAGCTACTGTGCTCAGACGATAACTCTAAATTTATATGAATTTCATTTCTAGACTTACTCCAGGAACTACCTATAAGATAAATTAAGTTGTGGAAATAAATCTGTTTACCCACTTATATTCTATGAATAAGCAAATTTCCAAATCAAGTAAGAACTAAACAAAAAGACGTGAACAAGGAGGTTTAGGTTAAGGGACAAAGTAACAGATCAGGGGTTAAGCCCTGACCACTGCTCAGATGTCTAAAAAGTCTCAAGTCTGGTCACAAAGCCTCAAAAAAGGTAAAGACTTTAAGACTTTGTTTCTGGGGGTTGGGGGGGACAAAAAAAAAAAAAAAAAGGACTTTGTTTCTACTGGCTTAAGGTAGTTCACCAATTCCTTTATAGGCTGGAGCAAAAGGGTGTCTAGGACATATGGCAGATTACCAGGCATTAGCAAAATCTAAAATCTAGTTAGGTCTGTTTGGCAAAGTAAATTGAGAGATTCTTTCTCTCTCTCTCTTTTTTTTGTTTTGTTTTGTTTGTTTGTTTGACTTTTTCTTTTTTTAATTTTTTTTAATTGTTGTTTAAAACTAGTAAGCATGGTAGTGAGAACGGGAGAATAAGTAGAACAAGGAGTTCAGTCTGTAACTTGACTATGAACAATCAAGTGAAATTACTACCTTGGGATCAGCCTGACACTTTCTCTTTTAAGGAGGGATAAACTGCCTATCCAACTATTTCCATTCTAAAAGTCCTAGTACAGATAATTCTAACCTTTGCCAACTTTTTCACTTTCATAATTTAAAAAGAAAACAGAAAAGAACTGCCCTTTATAAGAATCTTCTTAATATTCTGGTTTAATGTAATATTAATCCATTAAAGTGAATTTATTCTAGAGCAGTGGTTCTCAACCTTCCTAATGCCGCAGCCCTTTAATACAGTTCCTGTGGGTCGCAACCCACAGGTTGAGAACTGCTATTCTAGAGCAAAGTCAATAAATAGTTTAGTTAAGACTATTATCCTTGTCATTCCAAACAATGAAGCTAACATTCATAGAGCACTTCCCCTATCCCAGGCATGATTCTAAACTCATTATATATACTAAATACATGTGTTTAGTATACAGAATCCTACAAAATAGGTATTATTAATCCCATTTTAATGGGGGAACTGAGGCATGGGTGGATTTTTTTTTTTTTAAGTAGTTTGCCTAAGGTCAGACAGGCAAGTGAAGGTTAGGATTTCAATCCCAACACTCTGGCTCAAGAGTCCCTGCTCTTAATCTTAAAGTTTTTCTGTCTCATGGTCATGCAAGTTTTTAATAAACTTCTAAAAAAAAAATCACTCAGAACCTCTCCCAACCCACCCAGAGAAATTTTTCTGCCTACTTCCTTACTGGGGCTCATAACATGGGCCGCTTTAGAAGTCTAAAAACATACTAAATGGAAATTATATATATCTTATCTATGTAAATACATACATTATTCTTCCCTTTTCAAAAAAACAAAAGTTTGTCTGTATTATTAGTGAATTCTTTAACTCACTAATTCTCTCATACAAATTCTGAAGCCCTTAGGGAGAAAGTTGAAAGTATTAGCAATTGTCTTTCTCCTTTGCTCTCTTACGGGTTGAGCTTGCTTTTTTCTTTTTGAGACAGAGCCTCAAGCTGTTGCCCTGGGTAGAGTGCTGTAACATCACAGCTCACAGCACCCTCCAACTCCTGGGCTCGAGAGATTCTCCTGCCTCTGCCTCCCAAGTAGCTGGGACTACAGGCGCCCGCCACAACGCCTGTAGTTTGTTGCAGCCGTCATTGTTGTTCAGCGGGCCCGGGCTGGATTCAAACCCACCAGCTCAGGTGTATGTGGCTGGCACCTTAGCCGCTTGAGCCACAGGTACAGTACCATGAGCTTGTTTTATTAGAAAGAAATGTTGGCCTGAAATTCTGTATTATCAAGAAACAGAGATTCTTAGATACAGGTCTTGTTTTCTAATTCAGGATTACCCATATCTCAAGGAAAAGAACTACCTAGAACCAAAACACAAACTTTTTCATTATGCTAGATAAAAAGGATCTCTACAGAAGGAAATAGGAGACAAAAGTGTACCTAGTCTTCCAGTTTGAATCTTAAACAAGATTTGGGACTACTGCCCTTAACCTAATTAAGCCAAGGTTTAGGCTTCCTCTACAGGGCCCAGAAGATAGGCACTTATGGATATAGAAAATATGGTGAATGAATAAATGCATGCTTATTATTATTTGAAAGACTACATGCTATCTTCTCCATTATACCCCAGAACTCTAATCACTGGGCAAAAAAAATAAGCCTCTTCCACAAAGACGAAAACATAAATCTTCAATCTCAGCAGGGCAGAATCTCTTTTAAAAGTCTGGAAAGGTGTGTCAAAGGATCTCCAAGATCACCTTGACATTCGAATATTTGTGAGGACTCATGGAACTCAATATATACAGTATAATAGCTGTACTCATGGTTATAGTAAGAATACAAGGTTGGACAATTAAGTTTGGAAGTCATCCCAGAAAAAATGCTACATGCCTCACTGCTGAATATCATTTGGTCACTTTCAAAGTACTCCCTTGGGCATCTGGTGACCACAGTGATGTCCAACAATGAGATATGTAGCTAACACTTTTTGCAGGATGAGTTCACAAACTTTACTGTCAGACCTTGTATGATGCCAGCTCTGATGGCCATTTCAGTAAAAGAGTTCCACAATTGCTTTGAAGGGCAGACTAGACGATACACTAGGTGCCAGTGTGTAGCTTGAAGGTGACCACAGTGAAATCCAGCAATGAGGTATGTAGCATTTTTCCTAGGATAAGTTCACAAACTTAACTGTCCAACCACATAGATAGCAGGCCACAATGGAAAAAGTCACAGGTGGAATCTGGAAGAATCCATCCACAGACTTCCTTATGATCTATCTCAAGAGAGGTCAGACAGAGCTTACTCTTCCCACAGCAACAAAACACAGTAACATCTGTGTGATGCTTCTGCCCAAGGACACCTGTTAGAGATTCAGTACCCAAGGTTTTTATTGGGGGCTGGTCACATAGGTACTCTCCGCCTAGTATCTACCAAAATTCCAGATCCCTAGAAGAAAAGCAAGTGTTCAACATAAACACATTGTTTGCACAAACAGTCGAGGCACAGTGAATCACCCTTATCAGTTACAGGGAACACTGTGAGAGCCAAGGTCACAGAAGCCAGCCAAGGGCCAACCCTGCAAGCAGACCTTTCTAAGAATAGCTATCTCAGACCTACTATGTTAACTCTTTTCTACACAGCATGGTATTTAACATCTCCAGATCTCAAACTCATGTGTAAAAAAAAGAAAAATAATAGAAATTACTTCATGGCAACCAAAATTACTACAGTGTTAAGTAACTTTCACAGTATTTTTATCCAGTATAAGACTTCATGATCTAAAGATCAGTTGATGGTAGTGATGAGAAAGACTACAGAGAGTTACAGACAAGGTGAAACTTCAACTTCAAACTTCAACTTCAACTCAGTAGCAACTCTTAGAGAAGGACAAAACCATACTTATCAGGGCCCGGCATGGTGGCTCACACTTACAATACGAGCACTTGGGAGGCTGAGGCATGTGGATTGCCTGAGCTCACAGATTCCATCAGCCTGAGCCAGAGCAAGATCTCATCTCTAAAAAACAGCCAGGCATTGTGGTGGGTGCCTAGAGTCCCAACTACTTGAGAGGCGGAGGAAAAAGATTTGCTTGAGCCCAAGAGTTTGAGGTTGCTGTGAGCTATGACACAACAGCACTTTACCAAGGGTGACAAAATGAGACTCTTGTCTCCACAAAAAAAAAAAAAAACAAAAAACCAAACACACAAAAAAACATAATTTTCTGGAATGAAAAAGAGGAAAACCCTGTCTTCCATAAAATACTTGGGATGTTTAAAATGTTTTAGCATTATAGAGTAATATTATGATTAAGTTTAAATGCTTAGCTATGGTACAGTAAGAACTGCAGTTTACTTCCAAAAATTAAATAAAAATTCATGAAAGCAGACTTCTTAGAACATTCTCAACTCATTCACATTATAAAATTAAAAAAGTGCACTCACTCTGAAAGTTTATGTAAGCACACTATCACAGAACAAAAGTAGTAGAGAAAACCATTCACTAATCCTTTTCTTTTCTTTTTTTTTTTTTTTTTTTTTTTTTTTTTTCCAGTTTCTGGCTGGGACTGGGTTTGAACCTGCCACCTCCAGCCTATGGGGCCAGCACCCTACTCCTTTGAGCCACAGGCCCCACCCCATTCACTAATCCTTTTTAAACTTAGTATACTTTCATGCTCTTACTAATTATAAGATAAAGTAATCATGAAATTTAGAATTTAGAATGGTACATATAAGAGAAACTTGAATTTTGCAAGGAAAACCTACTTTTTCATTCATAACCTACTGCCAGGTTACAAGTAAAATGATTCAAATTGGATAGTGGACTCACGAAAATATTGGAACTCTGCCCCTCAAATATAGATAGAAATTAAAAAGATTTGAGTTTTAACATTACTGCTATAATCACTGTTACTTTCTTGTTTTACCCTCAATTCCTGAATTTATTTTTGTTATGTCATTGAGATAGGCTGGCCCTATTATCAATCTAACATAATACTACTATAGTTTCCTCATTTTCACTGATGATGGCTGATAGAACGCTATAAAATACCACATTAGAAAAGTTCTTTGATTTTGTTCCTTGGCCAAGTTTATCCAATAATGCAAATGCTAGTTTGGGAACCAAAACAAATAGTTTTTTACCCTGTTTTTAAATGAAACATGTCAAGAATACCAAAGATATCAGGAAATAAATGCAGTGTTTTTAATTTATTGGATTTTACCCTACCCCAAATCAGCTTGTCATTCCTCTGTAATTAAAGTACAAAATGTGGTTTTTATTTTCACATTTACTGCAAATCTTTTTTTCTATCCACCCCACCAGCACAAACTAGATTACAAGCTCCATTAGAGTAAAGCCATAGCACTTTAGATCACCAGAGTACATACACCTCCTGGAACACTGTCCTGTCAACAATGGGAAACAATGTTAAAGGCTGACTGGCTTTTTCTTGTTTTTTCTTATTCATGGTTTTCTTCTTTTTTTGTTAAGACAGAGCCTCAAGCTGTTGCCCTGGGTAGTGCCGTGGCATCACAGCTCACAGCAACCTCCAGCACCTGGGCTCAAGCAATTCTCCTGCCTCTGCTTCCCAAGTAGCTGGGACTACAGGCGCCCACCACAACGCCTGGCTATTTTTTGGTTACAGCCGTCATTGTTCTTTGGCGGGCCCAGGCTGGATTCAAACCAGCCAGCTCAGGTATATGTGGCTGGTACCTTATCTGCTCGAGCCATAGGGGCCAAGCCTGGCTTTCCTTCTTCTATCTGATTCTCTCCGATGCATATCTGGCCTTTGTTTTAAGCCACTTTAAATCATTTAGGGAAAAGCAGCATCTTTTTAACAACCATAAATACAATCCTGAATATAGTTAGAATAGATGCTTTTTGTAGTGAATAAAAGAGCAAGAAATACATTCGAATGCATACTATAATTCATCATTGAAATACAGAATTGGAGTAATTTAAAAATACCTTCCAAATTATGGTATATCTAGGTTGATTTGATATGTAAGGCTGGACAATTAAGTCCAGAAACTCATCCTAGAAGAAGTGCTATATATGTTACTGCTGCTGAGTATTTCAGTACTCAAAGGGGAGTACTTTGAAGGTGACCATAGTCACCTCCAATGAAGGTGTGCACCTGCAATTAAGTATGTAGCACTTTTTTCAGAATGTGTTTTAAATTTAATTATCTGACCTCATATCTAGTGTATTTCAAACATGTCTTATTTCTTTATTAAAATGCATGTTTTAAATATTAAATATATATAGTATTAGAATAGAAAATCATGAAGATATGATTCACTACCCAAACCATGAAGTTTTTTTATTTTAATAACAAATAGCTGAAAATGTAGTTTATCTTCAAAATTTTATTCACATAAAGCTTTGAGGGACTATATTCCACACTATCTAATCTGAAGTGAAACAAAAATTATTTTGTTAGTATTAGCTATACCACAGAAAAATAACTGGCTTGCTGGATGACGCCTGTGGCTCAAAGGAGTAAGGCACTGGCCCCATATGCCGGAGGTGGCAGGTTCAAACCCATCCCCGCCAAAAAACCCAAAAAACAAAAATAACTGTGGCTATTTTTACTAGTGAACCACAGGTCATCCCAAAAGTTACCCCTGAAGTCGCCACATACAGGGATAATTGGAAACTGTAGCTAAACATACCTTTCTTTAAAAAGTAGTACAAAATTTTACAAAGTATTTACAAAATAATTTCTACGTATTGCCACCTCTTTGTAAAATTTTCTAATGACTATTTTGTAAAGAAAGGTAGCATTTAGCTACACTTTCCCATTTTCCCTGTGTGTAACTTAAGGTGTGACTCTGGAACACCCTGCAGGAAAAGAAAAAAAAAAAAAAAACATGTATGCACCAAAATATTTAGAAGGCCAAACTGGGCACATTGCCTCTAGCCTGTAATCTCAGCACTTTAGGAAGCCAAGGCAAGAGGATTACTGAAGGCCAAGAGTTTTTAGATCATCCTGGCAACACAGACTCCATTTCTACACACAAAAAAAATTGTAAATTAGCCTCAAAAGGGTGAGATAGGAACATCACTTGAGCCCAAGAGTTCAAAGTCACAGTGTGCTACAATCATGCATTTCAGCCTAAGTGACAAAGCAAGACACTGTCTAATCAGGGACAAGGAGAAAGTCATCATATAACAATTAGATCAACAGAGATTAGGCCAATCCTCTTGCAAGACAACACCGTGGCCCAAACAATGTCGCACAAACTACAGACGCTGGTCTTGGAAACTGTTATCTACTATATTCACCAGACATTGCACTGACTGACCACTACTTCTTCCAGGCTTTGGACCACTTCTTACATGGTACTTACTTCTTACAAGCTAAGGAAACGTCTTTTGTCACCACTCACTTTTCCAGACTTCTTAGCTGCTGCCTACACAAACTATGGTCAAGATAGCAAAATTGTGTCAATAGTTTAGGGGTATACATTGATTGATTGTACTGCTTTTTGTCTGAGACATACTAAGGTTTTGACCTAAAATTGGACATGAAGTTATTTAGATATCTGTGTATTTTAAGGCCATAATTATAAACAATTGAAAGTGTAATTTTATAATCTAATATAAACTGGTTAAAGTTATTATAAGAATTGTCATTGTTATATTTATACATCAAATTTAAAGTTTTACAGGTATTTTATTTTTAGATAGTTAAATTTCAAAGAATAACCCTGTAGGAAAAGTTATTTTCCTTGCTATTCTTTACAAAGCTAAAAATCTTTTTTTTTTTTTTTTTTTTTTTTTTTGATACAGTATAAATTT
>CAUYPK010130203.1:0-22604 GCA_963574355.1 Loris lydekkerianus
GTGGTCTGTGCTTTTGTCTTCAGAGCGTCCTTCTGGGGAGCTGTATGTTGTCACAGAGTCAGGGGCTTTTGGAATCACACTGGAGAGCAGGATTGAGCATATGAGGTTCTTATGTTTGCTGCTTTATCTCGCAGATACATTTAAAGCATATTCCTCAGAACCCAAGTCATTTCCGCACACATCCAAGAGGGCCTCTGCAAGTGTGGGACCTATCTCTTATTTCAATCTATTTTTAACTATTAGAAAGCTGTCCAGCTATATACATGCCCTCAAGGAGAGAGCGCATAACTCCCCACCACTCTGTATGAGCTGTGCCTAATGACTCCCTCCCAGAGAACACAGGAAAGAGGACAAAGTGTCACTTTATGGTGGAGGAACCTGACAGGTATCCAGGTCAGCATCATAGAAGCAAGCCACTTGACAGTATGTGCCTGTGATATGCAGTGGTGAGATGGCATTTCAGCTCTGTGATCCTTCCCCCAAACCCGAAAACTCTTTTCTGACCGTGGCAGAACATCATACAACAAGCCAGGCACAGTGGCTCATGCCTGTAATCCCAGCACTCTGGGAGGCTAAGGTGGGTGGATTGCCTGAGCTCACAGAATGGCCTTGAACCCAAGAGTATGAGGTTGCTGTGAGCTATGATGCTAAGGCACTCTACCCAGGGCAACAAAATGAGACTGTCTCAAAAAAAAAAAAAAAAGAAAAAGAAAAAAAAAAAGAAACCTCATACAGACTTCAGTAGAGGTGCATTCTGCAAAATGCCTGCCAGCACTCCTCAGAACTGCAGTCACCAAAGGCAAGGAGAGTCCGAAAGATTGTCACAAGCAAGAGGAGCCCAAGAAGACATAACGACTGTATGTTGTGTGGGTCCTTGCTATCGTTATGGGATACCACATTAGGGACATTAGGCAAAAACTAAAGAAATTGAATACAGCATGAGCTTTAATGTGTCTCAATGTTGGTTCATTAAGTGTAACAATATAGCTTATTAACATAAGTTTGCAATAGGGGTCCTAAAAGTGTTCTTTTTTTTTTTTTCTTTTGAGGCAGAGCCTCAAGCTGTTGCTCTGGCATCACAGCTCACAGCAACCTCCAGCGAGTCTCCTGCCTCCACCTCCCAAGTAGCTGTGACGACAGGCACCCACCACAACGCCAGGCTATTTTTTTGGTTGCAGCCATTGTTGTTTGGTGGGGCTGGATTCGAACCCGAACCCACCAAGCTCAGGGTGTACGTGGCTGGCGCCTTAACCACTTGAGCCACAGGAACCGAGCCCATAAAAGTAGTCTTTAAAAAGCCTATTAAAAGGTGGAGGAAGGAGGATCTCTCCAGTCCAGGAGTTTGAGGTTGCTGTGAACTATGATGACGCCAGGACAGAATGAAACCGTCTCCAAAAAAATTCTTAAGCCTATTAAAAAGAAAACTTGTCTAACAAATCCATGCCCACTGGTGGAACGTGCGCCACTGGGGCCCACCCCCTCGCTACCCTGAAATTGTGCACACGCAGGGCTTCCAGTGTCTCCCGGCTCCGTCACCGCAACCATGTGCAGACCTGGTCTCACGCAGGCCTGGACGGCGCCGCCTGACCCAGACAAGGCCTCTAGCTGCTCCAGCTTCAGCGGTCTCAGGTGAAGAAGCCCTCAGCTAGCAGACATTAAAAGCAAACCCAGAGCCCTGGGGCCAGCCGTCTGTGCGTGTTCTGGAGGCCCCACCCTCCGGCCTTAGGTCCTCCGGGCCCACGCGGGGCGTCTAAGGGCCGGCAGATACAAAACATGAACATGGGGCTCGGCGCCTGTGGCTCAAGCGGCTCAGGCGCCAGCCACATACACCAGAACTGGCCAGTTCGAATCCAGCCGGGGCGGCCAAACAACAATGACGGCTGCAACCAAAGAATAGCTGGGCGTTGTGGCAAGCACCTGTAGTCCCAGCTACTTGAGAAGCTGAGGCAGGAGAATCGCTTGAGTCCAACAGTTGGAGGTTGCTGTGAGCTGTGATGCTACAGCACTCTACCCGGGGCAACAGCTTGAGGCTCTGTATATAAAAAAACAAACCATGGAGATCGACGCATACGGGTGGTGCAGGCGGACAGGCAAGTTCCTAGTCAGTTTCGGGCGGGGCGGGACGGGACGGTGCGGCCTCCCTGCCCCGTCCTCAGCCCCTCCCCCACCCACCCTCACCTCGGGTTACAGTCCTCTGCCGTGCTGCATTTCCAAAGACCCGGCGGGCACCGGCCCTCTGCCTCCATCCCCGCGGAGCCCTCCTGTGACCTCACGCACTCTGCGGCCCACCCTCCCTCAACCTGCTGCACACTGCGGACCCTAGCTGCATCCCGCGCGTTAGGTCTCTCCCAGCTCTCTGGTCTCGTAGGAGGTTTCGCCATCCTCCCCCAGGGTCTGACTCCCTGCTACTCAGGCCTCAGCCCTACCCATTTCTCTGCTTTCCCGGTTACGCTCCACCTGGCCGCACCTGGGGACGGGTGTTTACAGGTCCGGGGAGGAGACAGGGCCTGTGAGGACTCTGAGCGGGAACCTGGCAACCGTCCGCAGGTCAGGGACTGCCAAGGCAGCCCCAGGTGGGCTTGGGGACTCTGCCACCAGGGAGAGATGTGGCTCTCTTCCTGCACAGCTGTCTTTGGGCAATGAGGCTGGTCTCCAGGAGGTAAACTGAGGCCCTCCAGAGGATCTGAGCTTCTGAGTGGTTCCCTCCTGCAGGTGACTGAGAACCAGGAAGAGTCGTAGGCTGTGGCCACTCCTGCCCCAGCAGTCAACTCTGCCATCAGTCATGCTGGACTCTTTGGTGGCAGAAAAAATGGCCTTACTGACACTGAAACTCTTGGGACAGGTGAGACAGAACCCCAGACACTCCTGTTTATAACAACTGCTTAAAGCTGCTGAGTTTCAGATTTAGCAAATACAACTTCCGTTGTTTTTTTTGTTTGTTTGTTTTTGGTTTTTTGAGACAGAGTCTCACTTTGTTGCCCTGGGTAGTGTGCTGTGGTGTCACAGCTCACAGAAACCCCAAACTCGGGTGGCGCCTGTGGCTCAGTGAGTATGACGCCAGCCCCATATACAGAGGGTGGCAGGTTCAAAATCAGGCCCGGCCGAACTGCAACAAAAAAATAGCCGGACATTGTGGCAGGCACCTGTAGTCCCAGCTGCTCTGGAGGCTGAGGAGAATCGCAGAAGCCCAAGAGCTGGAGGTTGCTATGAGTCCTGTGACGTCATGGCACTCTACCAAGGGCGGTAAAGTGAGACTCTATCTCTACAAAAAAAAAAAAAAAAAAGAAAGAAACCCCAAACTCTTGGGCTTAAGCGATTCTCTTGCCTCAGCCTCCCATGTAGCTGGGACTACAGGTGCCCAACAGCACCCTGCTACTTTTTAGAGATGGGTCTCACTCTCGCTCAGGCTGGTCTTGAACCCCTGAACTCAGGCAATCCACCCTCCTTGGCAACCCAGAGTGCTGGGATTACAGGTATGAGCTACCACAGCTGGCCTAGAACTTCGTATTTTATACTCACCTCTCCCTCTGGCAAACTGCCTGACAGTACATTCCTGCTTCCAAAGCAAACCCCTTTTCAGTGGCTCTTGGCCTCAGAATGAAGACATGTGGCTTCTTGGTTTCTTCTTTGTATTTGTACAGAACCAAGTAGGTTCTTCTTTCTAGTAAGTAGTATCTGTAGTCAGGAGCCAGGCTTCAACCTGTCAACCAGAACATCTCCAGAGCACAGCCCCAGAAAGCTCTTGCACAGTGTCCCAGCCATCAGTGCTTAAGGGACACTACATTTGGAGACAAGTCCTGCTGGTGCAGGACACTAGGCCCTAGGAGCTAAACTTCTCTGAGGGTCTGGGTGGTCTGTGACCAGCCTGCCTGTCCTTGCATGGCTCACAGGGGCATCCACTGCCTACATTGTTCCTCTTGCAGCACCCAATACTGGCCTCTGACCAACCCTGCCCCTCCTCATCCAGATGGCCTATGGACTGCGGTGGAGGGGCTAGCAGGGGTCACCTTGTGACAGACCAGCAAGCAGGTGCTTGGCTCATGACACTGGTGGAGTGATCAGGTGCTCAATGGCCAAGACGCCCCGATGGCCTCAACCAAACGGTTTCTTTTGGAACTCTCAAGAAATCTGCCCAAGAGGCTGATGTGAGCAGACACCAATGGCCTTTGTGTCACTCAGTCACTCCTAGAGTGGGCTGGGCCTCTACTCACACCAGGCCACTCCCTGGAGCCAATGTCCCTGTCTCGTCTCTTTTCCTCACAGAAGCTGGAACAAGAACGAGAGAACATGGACAGGGATTCTGAGGGCCCCCAGCTCCTGCCAGGTGAGAACTGCGTGGGCCGCGCAGGCTGAGAGTAGCCACTCTAAGGGGAGGCAGGAGGCTGTGGCTTGGAATTGCCCCTTGGGTACCAGCACAACTTCCTTTGCATTGGAGTTGGGAGGCCTGTGTTTTCATCTTTGAAGCATCCCCCATACCTCCTCCCCAGTAATCTGTATACCCCAACAGGGGTGCATTCATCATTCCCATTTGTGAATGAGAAAATAGCAGCACAGAGAGCTTAGATGACCTCCTCCAGGCTGCACGCAAGCCCAGAGGAGCATTTCTTGTTCTTTGGAACATGGGGTAATGCTGTGGGGTCTCCAGGCACCTCCCAAGGGAAGTTGACAGATCCTAGGGTCCCCGATCCAGAGAGAAAATCTCAAACAAAGTCACCTGATCAAGAGGTCAGTGAGAGGAGAACAAAATGGCTGCAAATATGGTGGGGGGATGCATATTGGAAGACACCCCAGTGGACTGGCTATTGGGGTTCCAGTATCCCTGCTGCAGTATGATGCAGGGGTCTGGGCAGGGCTGCTATGCTTAGGAGGAAGAAGGAGGCCAGAGCCCTGGCCTGGCAATGATCAGATCTTCCAGAAACTTCCTGGAGAGGTGCAGCCACCTGGTGGTCAGACCAGTCTCCAGAGAGCTTGGGGCCAGAGACTGAGCTGCACTCATCCTTAAGCCCCCTGCCTCACAGAACCAGAGGGACTATATCACAGGTGTGCAGGGGCGACTCAGTGCTTAGGTCCCAAGGACAAATCTGTACCACGTGACTTCTAGCTCCTTTCCAGGAATGAAACTTTGATCCCCTGGACAGCCCCCACCTCAAAGAAAACTGGGTTTCCTGGACTCCCTTCCTTGAGAGCTGCCCAGCTCCAGCCCCAGCCTCTGCTCCTTTGCGCTTTGGGATGAGTGTGGATGAGGTGGGGCACTCTGACAGGTCCATGTGACATGTGGGCACCAGCAGCCTCGGAGTGTTTGTCAGTAAGCAATGTATGCTTCCCTCTAGGAAAGGGGGACAGGCCCGAAGCTATGCTGCAGAGTGCTCTGAAGAGAAGGAAGGACCTTCTGCAGCAGCTCTGGGTAGGCCTGGCTGGGCACCCGTGGCTGAGTAGGCCACCACCCTCAGTCCACAGGCACAGGGGGAGGCTTTCTGGGTTCTTGGGCCTTGTAGTCTAATGTGTGCATCTTGTGGATTGCTAACATGAATTGTGATCAGGTGAGAGACTTTGCACCTGGCCTTGTAAACCCTGCCATGCTGGGCCCTAACAAGGGCACGGTTACTTTAGAAACATGCTCTGATTGCTTATATCAAAGGTGGAATGTTGAGTGAGGGCCCAGCTCCAGCAGGATGTGGGTTCCAGGCTGCCAAGACTCCATCTATACCACAATCGCCAGCTGCAAGGGAGGAACCCAGTGAAGCAGGTGCCAGCAGGACTGGGAGGGGGTGGAGCTGTTTTTCTAGGAGACCTTGGTGAGATAGGCCTGAACTGTGCTGAGGGAATAGACTCTGCTGACTAGGAAAAGAGAGCAATGAGAAACCAGTTAAAAGAAGAAAAACACTCCTGTGTACACCACATGAAGGGTCCTTGGGCTTTACTTTCCAGCAGCCTGGCTCCTTTCTGGCTTGAGGGCCTAAGCAACCCCAGGTCCTGTTCCCCAGTCTGGGAGAGAGGCCACCTGTGCCCATCAAGCCCCCTATCCCCACCAGTGCCCACAGGCTCTTCCTTGCCATTGTAGGAGCAACACCTACTGGACCAGCTCTCCCAGGCCCACTCCTGGAGGGGGGTGAATAGAGGAGCCCACCCGTCAGCCCTGCCCCCAGAGGGGCCCTCTGTGGTTACCTACCCAACCACCTCCCCACCCCCACCAGCCCCAGAGCCACCACGGATCATCCAGTACATGGTAAGGGGGTGAATCGCGCAGTGGGGTGGGAGGGGCAGATATGAGACTTTACAGATGGGCAGGGAGGGTCTGTGCTAGAGAGACTCATGTCACCTAGTCAGGGCATCAGTCACTCACTTCCATCTTCTCAGCTCACCCCAGCAGCATGTGAAGGTGATTTCAGAGGGTCAGTCTGCTGAGGCCTATAGCACTGCACTGAGTGCTGAGCCCTACAGCACTGAGGCCACAGGCCTGGCACTGTGGCACTGTTGGCTGGTCCTCTGCATCAGTCCTCACAGGAGCCCTGAGGACCGGCAGTGGGCACCAAGGAGGGCTGGCCCCTCTGCCTCCTTCACTCCAGCCAAGAGTCCTGGGAGTGTGTTAGAGGGTTCACCAACCTAACCAGAGGGCCCTGAATTTGAGGAGTGTGCCAACTCTTTTTCAAAATTTTATAATGACCAGGGGGTGCTTAACACCCTCATTTCAGGCTCAGGTTTTTATTTTTATTTATTTACGTTTTTTGAGACAGAGTCTCAAGCTGTTGCTCTGAGTAGAGTGCTGTGACATCACAGCTCACAGCAACCTCAAACTCTTGGGCTTAAGTGATTCTCTTGCCTCCGCTTCCCAAGTAGCTGGGTCTACAGGTGTCCGCCACAACACCAAGCTATTTTTTGGTTGTAGTTGTTGTTTGGCAGGCCCGGGCTGGATTCAAACCCACCAACCTTGGTGTATGTGGCTGATGTCTGAGCCCCTGAGCTACAGGCGCCCTAATTGCTGACACATGCACCAAACCCAAGCTCAGATTTTTTTTTTTTTTTTTTTTGAGACAGAGTCTCAAGCTGTCACCCTGGGTAGAGTGCTATGGCATCACAGCTCACAGCAAACTCTAAGTCTTGGGCTTAAGTGATTCTCTTGCCTCAGCCTCCCAAATAGCTGGGACTACAGGTGCCTGCCGCAATGCCCAGTTTTTTTTTTTTTTATTGTAGTTTTCATTGTTTGGCAGGCCTGCACTGGGTTCGAACCCACCAGCTCCGGTGTATGTTTGTGGTGGGAACCCTACAGGCACGGAGCTCCAAGCTCAGATTTTAAAAAGATAAAGTGTCCACGTTTGAGAACTACAGTGTTCTGAACTGCAACTGACAGGAGACAGCTCATACTTTATTAAGCAGAAGGGCCATGTCATAGGCCACCTGGCACCCTGAGAGGGCGGAGCTGGGGCATCTGGAGTTCCTGGCCTCTGGGGATTCGGTAGGGTGAGGTGCTGGGGATGGGTAAGAAGAGGCTGGAGATGAGCATGGTCAGGTGTGGGAGGTTCTGGACAGGTAAGTTGAGTCTGTGAAGCTTTTGCCCAGGAGGGGCCCTGGCAACAGCGGGAAAAGTTCGGAGGGTGACCTTGGAGCGGGCCATCTTTGTGGAGCTTCCAGATAGCCAGATTCTGTGCCTTCCTGTCTTCCAGCACCTGGCATCTCCTCCAGGAATGGAGTGGGTGACAGGTGTGGGAGGCCCAATCCTAAACAGGCTTAGTTACACCTGTGGATTTCAACCCCCCATTCCCAGTGACACCAAGAGGGCAGGCAGAGCCGCTGGTCACTGAGATGAATTTCCTGGCATCTGGACTCAAAGATTCTGAGGTGGGAGGCCCTGTCAGCCTATCCCAGAGAATCCTCCCATAGGTCTTCCGGAGCTGGCCTGCCATTTCTTATACAACTTTCAAGCCAAGAATGGTTTTACTTTTTTTTTTTTTTTTTTGTAGCTTTTGGCCAGGGCCGAATTTGAATCCACCACCTCCGGTATATGGGGCTGGCACCCTACTCCTTAAGCCACAGGCACCACCTACATTTTTAAATATTTAGCAAAAAAATTAACTCCAAAAAATAACAATAAAGGAGTAATACTATAAGGCCTGTAATCCCAGCACTTTGGGAAACTGAGGTGGGAGGATCCCTTGAGCCCAAAATGTTAAGAAGAGCTTGGGCAACATAGTGAAACCCCATCTCTACAAAAAACTAAAAATTTAGCCACTTGTGGTAGTGCATGTCTGTGGTCCTAGCTAGGTGGGCAGCTGATGCATGTAGATCTCTTGAACCCAAGAGTTTGAGGTTATAATGAGCTATGAAGAGGCCCTTACACTCCAGGGTGACAGAGCAAGACCCTGTCTCTAAAACAAGTTATTAGGCCAGGTGTGGTGGCTCACACTTATAATCCTAGCACTCTGGGAGGCCGAGGAGGGTGGATTGCCTGAGCTCAGGAATTCAAGACCAGCCTGAGCAAGAGCACCCCATCTCTAAAAATAGCGGGCGCCTGTAATCCCAGCTACTTGGGAGGCTGAGGCAAGAGATTCGCTAAGGTCCAAGAGATTGAGGTTGCTGTAAGCTATGATGCCACGGCACTCTACCGTGGGTGACAAAGAGTGACAAAGTGAGACTCTGTCTCAAAAAACAAACAACCCCCCGATATTATTATTGTTTATTGTTATTACATTATAACACTAATACATGAAAAGTATATACAATGCAAGTTTCAATGTTCATAATACAAGTAATGTTTATGGGACCAGGCTCCTTTATGCTACAGTGGCAGAGTTGAGTAGTTGCAATTGAGACCACTTGGCTGAGATGATTAACTCTCTGGCCCTTTACAAAAAACACTTGCCTATAAACTTTTAGATTCCTGGTCCATGCCATCCTTTCTGTGAACTGCGAAAGAAGTGACAAGTTTCATGCTGGGCCTTTTATTCCTCTACATCCAGAAGAAGAATAAAAGAGAAAGTCTTTCTGATGCATGTTCAAAATTGCTGTACATTTATTTTTACTCAGAAGAGATACCAAAGTTTATTTTCCTGACAAGTTCTATATATTACTAAAATATGTGAAAGAACTATAGTAATTCACCAAGTGGGTCTTGGTGCTGGGATAGATAGATCACTGGGACAGAATTGAGAACACTTTTCAGATGACTTAGCCATTCTACACACAGGTTTGCCCCTAGACTCCTAGCACCACAAGCATTAGAAAATGAAAAATTAAAACTACAGTGAGCTACCACTACATATTAGTCTGTCAAAATGGCTAAAATTAAAAAGATTGATCCTGGCTCAGTGCCCATAGCTCAGTGGTTAAGGGCACCGGCCACATGCACCTGGGATGGTGGTTTCAAACCTGGTCCAGGCCTGCTAAACAATGACAACTGCAACAACAACAAAAAAATAGTCAGGCATTTGTGGCAGGCGCCTACAGTCCCAACTACTTGGGAGGCTGAGACAAGAGACTCAATTAAGCCCAAGAGTTTGAGGTTGCTGTGAGCTGTGATGCCATGGCACTCTAGTGAAGGTGACATAGTGAGACTTTGTCTCAAAAAAAAAAAAAAAAAATTGATCCTTTTGTAGTTTATAAGTGTGATAATTGGGTGTTAGTGCATGTGTCATATGTGCTCCTTAAACCTTGTCACAACACTGGCACATTACCCTTCTGATGTAAAAAACAAAAAAAGACTGACATGTTCAATAAGAAGTGTTGGATGCTTCTATTAAAGCAGAGTAATGAAACCAAGCATTAGCTTACCCTGCTGAAGACAGGAAATGTGGGAAACATTAAAGTTACTATGTCCTTGGGTGGCGCCTGTGGCTCAGTGAGTAGGGCGCCCGCCCCATATACGGAGGGTGGCAGGTTCAAACCCAGCCCCAGCCAAACTGCAACCAAAAAATAGCTGGGCGTTGTGGCGTGCGCCTATATTCCCAGCTGCTCGGGAGGCTGAGGCAGGAGAATCACGGAAGCCCAAGAGTTGGAGGTTGCTGTGAGTCCTGTGAATTCACAGCACTCCACCGAGGGCGGTAAAGTGAGACTTTGTCTCTAGAAAAAAATTAATTAATAAAAAGTTACTATGTCCTAAGTGATACCCAGAATCAAATATCTTTGTATTCAACCTCTAGAATTAATCATTTAAACTTTTCCTTGTCTTGGGAGGCTGAGGCAAGAGAATTGCTTAAGCCCAAGAGTTTGAGATTGCGGTGAGCTGTGATGGCACAGCACTAAACTAAGGGTAATATAGTGAAACTGTCTCAAAAAAAAAAAAAAATAGGGTGGTGCCTGTGGCTCAGGGAGTAGGGCACTAGCCCCATATACCGAGGGTGGCAGGTTCGAACCCAGCCCTGGCCGAACTGCAACAACAAAAAATAGCTGAGCATGTGGCGAGCACCTGTAGTCCCAGCTACTGAGGCTGAGGCAAGAGAATTGCTATGAGCTGTGACACCACAGCACTCTACAGAGGGTGACAGAGTGAGACTGTCTCTAAAAATAAACAAATAAAATAAACTTCTCCTTGGATGGATGGATGAATATATGGATGGATGACTAGATAGATGGGTGGAGGGGTAGATGGGTGACTGGAAGGACAGGTGGATGGATAAATGGATGTGTGGATAGGTGACTGGATGGATGGATAGGCAGGTGGATGGTGGGTAGGTGTATAGAAGGGTAGATGGAAGGTGGAAGGATGGTTGGCTGGATAGATAGGTACATGGATGGATAGCTGGACAGGTGGATGAATGGATGGGTGGGTGGATGGTTGGTTAGATGGATGGATGATTGGATAGATGGTGGGTTGATAGATGAAAGGGTAAAAGGGTGGGTGGTTGGATGGAGGTTTGGTTGGATAGATAGATGGATAGGTGAGTGAATGGATGGTTGGATAGGTGAATGGATGGGAGATTGGATAGGTAGAAGGACAAATAGATGGAAGCATGGTTGGATAGGAAGATAGATAAGTGGATTGATGACTGGATGAACAGACAGGTGGATGGGTAAGTGGGTAAATTCTGTAGTACTCTTTCTCTGAGGACACATCTGGGCAGCTAATCACCTGGCTGTTCCTAGGTCCCACAGCCTCCAGCCACCATCATTCAGCAGTTGCCTCAGCAGCCACTCCTAGCGCAGATTCCTCTTCCCCAGTTCTTCCCTACTCTGAGGTCAGGAAGTATTAAGGAAGGTAAGTGTTCCATATTAATATTGGTATGAGTTTGTGAAATTCTCTCCTGAAAGGGATAATATTTTTTTGAAAGTAGGATACTTATTTAGGGTCAGCTTTTGACTACTCAATATGAAAATAACTTTTAAGAAATTCTTATATGAGCCAGGTGTAGTGGCTAATGCTTGTAATCCTAGCACTCTGGGAGGTAGAAGCAGGTGGATTGCTTGAGCTCGGGAGTTCATGCCCAGCTTAGAAATTCTCACGAAAGATGTCTCTGAGGAATAAAAACAAGAAGTATAAGGTAGAGGCTTGGACTACAAGTTGAAAGAATTGAGATCCGTTTCCAAATCTTCCAATTATTAGGTATAAAAGAGCTGTGATTAAACTTAAAAAAAAAAAAAAAAAGGGCGGCACCTGTGGCTCAAAGGAGTAGGGCACCGGCCCTGGCCCCATATACCAGGTTCAAACCTGACCCCGGGCAAAAACTGCCAAAAAAAAAACTTTTAGGCTGGGTAGGGTTGTTCATGCCTTTAATTCCAGAAATTTAGGAGGCCAAAATGGAAGGATTGCTTGAGGCTAGGAGTTTGAGACCAGCCTGAGCAAGAGTGAGATCCTGTCTCTACAAAAAAAATAGAAAACTTAGCTGGGTACAGTGGCACATTCTACTCAGGAGGCTGAGGCAGAGATTCACTTTAGCCCAAGAGTTCAAGGTTGCAGTGAGCTCTGGTAAAGCCACTGCTCTCCACCCAGTTACAAAAGAATGAGACTCTGTCTCAAAAATATAACTTCTAATACTTGAGTTTTAAAAGTTTTATTGAAATGGGGAGGCGCCTGTGGCTCAAAGGAGTAGGGTGCTGGCCCCATATGCTAGAGGTGGTGGGTTCAATCCCAGCCCCGGTCAAAAAAAACTGCAAAAAAAAAAAAAAAAAAAAGTTTTATTGAAGTGACAGAATCAGTTGCACTTTTTGGCCTCAATAAGTCGCCCTGCGTAGAGTGCTGTGACATCACAGCTTACAGCAACCTCAAACTCCTGGGCCCAAGTGATTCTCTTGCCTTAGCGTCCCAAGTAGTTGGGACTATAGGTGTCCACCACAACGCCCAACTATTTTTTGGCCAGGGCTGGATTCGAACCTGCCAGCCCCAGTGTACATAACTGGTGCCCTAGATGCCTGAGCTACAGGCACCAAGCCAGTTTCACATTTTTAAAGTGTACAGTTTAACAAGTCTTAACATGTTTGTATCTTATCTTCAATCAAGATTGTGGCAAGTATCTGTAGTCCCAGCTACTTGGGAGGCTGAGGCAAGAGAATCTTAAGCCCAAGAATTAGAGGTTGCTGTGAGCTATGGCACCACAGCACTGTACTGAGGGCGAGATAATGAGACTGTCTCAAAAACAAAACAAAACAAAACAAAAAAAGCGAGTGAACATGCTCACCACCCCCACAGTTCTTTATGTTCCCCTTTAATCCTTCCTTCCTAAGCAGCTTTTTGTCAATATGATTTGCATTTTCTAGATTTTATATAAATGGAATTACACAGTACTCTTTAGGCGTGGCTTCTTTCTCTGGCCTTACTTCTTTTGTTTGTTTTTTGAGACAGAGTCTCAAACTATTGCCCTGGGTGGAGTGCCATGGCGTCACAGCTCATAGCAACCTCAAACTCTTGGGCTTAAGTGATTCTCTTGCTTCAGTCCCCTGGTGGGGACTACAGGCACCCACCACAACGCCCAGCTATTTTTTTTTTTTTCTTAGAGACAGAGTCTCACTGTGTTGCCCTCTGTAGAGTACCATAACATCACAGCTCATAGCAACCTCCAGCTCTTGGGCTTAGGTGATTCTTTTGCCTCAGCCTCCAGATTAGCTGGGACTACAGGCACCGGCCACGACCCCGGGCTACTTTTTTGTTGTTGCAGTTTGGCTGGGGCTGGATTTGAACCCACCACCCTAAGTATATGGGGCTGGCATCCTACTTACTAAGCCACAGGCACTGCCCATTGCCCAGCTATTTTTTGGTTGTAGTTGTAGTTGTTGTTTGGCAGGCCCAGGCTGGATTTGAAACCACCAGCTCCGGTGTATGTGGCTGGTGCCCTGAGCTACAGGCGCTGAGCCCGGCCTTACTGTTTTAAGATTCATCATGTAGGCTCGACACCTGTGGCTCAAGCAGCTAAGGCACCAGCCACATACACCTGAGCTGGTGGGTTCGAATGCAGCCCGGGCCCGCCAAACAAAAATGACGGCTGCAACCAAAAAATAGCCGGGCATTATGGCAGGCGCCTGTAGTCCCAGTTACTTGGGAGGCAGAGGCAGGAGAATCGCTTAAGCCCAGGAGCTAGATGTTGCTGGGAGCTGTGATGCCACAGCACTCTACCCAGGGTTACAGCTTGAGGCTCTGTCTCCAAAAAAGAAAAAAAAAAAAAATTCATCATGCAGTTTGCTGAGCAATTCTCCATCATCTGAGTTTGTTATCCACATGCCTCTGATGGGTCGGTCTTATGTTTATTTTCTGTTGCTTTTTTTTTTTTTCTTTGTAGAGACAGAGTTTCACTTTATTGCTGTTTTTTGTTGCAGTTTGGCCAGGGCAGGGTTTGAACCCACCACCCTCTGTATATGGGGCCGGCGCCCTACCCACTGAGCCACAGGTGCCGCCCCTATTTTCTGTTGCTTTTAACAGAATACCTGAAACTGGGTAATTTATATTGAAAAGGAATTTCTTTTCTTTTTTTTTTCTTTTTTCTTTTTTTTTGTTTGAGACAAGAGTCTTACTATGTCGCCTTCGGTAGAGAGTGCTATTGTGTCACAACTCACAGCAATCTCAAAATCTTGGGCTTAAGCGATTCTCTTGCCTCACCCTCCCAAGTAGCTGGGACTACAGGTGCTCACCACAAGGCCCAGCTATTTTTTTGTAAAGACTGGGTCTTTCTCTGGCTCGGGCTGGTCTCGAACCTGTGAGCTCAGACAATCCATATGCCTCGGCCTCCCAAGTGCTGGGATTATAGGCGTGAGCCACTGCATCCGGTCATTACTTTGCAATTCTTATATTATTTTACTTATCATAAAGTCATAATTCTGCAATTAAAATGGCAATACCAGATACTGTGTTTCTCAGTCATTCATTAGTATCTCTTACACAGGGATCCCCTTTCAGACATCATGGAATGTATACACATAAAACTATGATAAATAACAACTGGTACAGAGACATTCAGTTTCCTATGATTTCACCCACTTGACAAAGCCTGTAATCCCATAGACCCTACATTGCATTCATAACTCCACTGAGGCCATCTCATAATTCCATAGATAATCAACATCAGAAACCACTTGCTCCAGTAACATACCATGTCAAACGAACATCACTCACAATTAATCATTCTAAAAGGTTTGTTAGTTTCTTGCAAAGTTAAACATAAACTTACCAATTATCCAGCAACTTTTTTTTTTTTTAGGTATTTACCCATGAGATATAAAAACATGCTAAGTTTGTGCTTAATATATAAAACTTGAAAACATATCAAATGCTCATCAACAAAAAAAGACATTGGTTCGGTGCTCGTGTGCAGTGGTTAGGGCACCAGCAACATACAGTGAGGCTGGTGGGTTTGAACCCGACCCGGGCCTGCTAAAACAGCAATGACAACTACAACAACAGACTAGCCAGGCGTGTGGCAGGCGCCTATAGTCCCAGTTACTTGGGAGGCTGAGGCAAGAGAACAGGTTAAGCCCAAGAGTTTGAGGTTACTGTGAGCTGTCACACTACAGCACTCTATCCAGGGCGACACAGTGAGACTATTCTCAAAAAAAAAAAAAAAAAAAAAAAAAAGAAATTGCACAACAGAATGCTATTTAGAAATAAGAAAAATGAGCTATACAACTGATAAACCCCAGAGACATTGGCAAAAGCTAAGAATTACGGAATTCTTGAATTGACAAACTACAGTCACAGAAATAGGAACTAAGGTTGTTTATGTTTTGAAACTGGAAAAGGACAGCAGAGAACTTCCTGGCAGTGATGGCATAAAACGCACACCCAGGTGAGCAGACTTTGCTAATTGCGAGATGCTGCTCTGCGTTCTAGTGCTTTCTCCTAAAACAAAACTGACCAAAAAAAAAAAAAAAAAAAAAATGGGTCCCGTCCTTAGGTTCACAACCACGGGCCACACTCCGGGGATACTGCACTTACAGGCCAGAGTCCAGCAAAACTTCGCCCTACCCAGGCTTACAGTTCTCCACTAGACACTCTCTGGACATAACACCAGTACCCGCTTCAGACATTCTCGGTCCAGCTTCCTTTTGCTCCCCAGACTGCTCTGCTCCGCAGTTCCCTTTTCCGTGTCCAGAGTGGCTGATTCTTTTCTGGGGGCAGAGTGGGACCTAGGCTGCCGGTTCCCTCCTCTGGTCATTCTTTTTAATTTTACTCATTTCAGTAGGGATGTAGTGGTAGCTCACTGCAGTTTTCATTTGCATTTCTCTAATCGACTAGTCATGCTGGGAGTCTAGGGGCAGACCTATGTGTAGAATGGTTGAGTCATCTGAGAGGTGTTCTCAATTCTGTCCCAGTGACTTGTCTGTCTCAGTGCCAAGATCTACTTGGGTGAATTATTGTAGCTCTCATATAATGCAGCATGTGCCAGGCCTGTTCCCCCACCCCACATAGCAGGAAGTCCCGGGAGTGGCAGAGAGCACAGCTTGTGCACTCACATGTGGCAGACCTATCTTTCCTTGTCACTGGCTGATTTTTCCAGATGAATTTAGGTGATAGTCTGTCAGGTTCTAAAAGCAAACTGAGATAACATTTTGTGGTACATACATGTGCCTGTGTGCCATATGAGAGAAAATGTGGCACTTAAAGTCAGTGGTGAAAAATTAAATATTCAATAAGTTGCTACCTATTTGGAAAATATAAAGTTGATACAACAGGGAATCTACCTAACAAATGCAAACACTGTAACTTGTTTGTACCCTCACATTAATCTGAAATTAAAATAAAAAAGTAAAGTTGAATCCCTTACTCCACTCCTTATTCCAAAACAAATTCTAACTGGATCAAATATTTAACTGTAAAAATACAAAATTTCAAAAGTTCTATAACCACCATTTTGGAGACCCCTTTGGTGGTTCTGTATGAAGTTAAGCACATATCTAGGCCAGCTCCTCTCCCCAATAACAAAAAGAATTGGATGTCCCTTACAGCCCCTCTTCCTTCTCCTGACTTATGTATTACTTATCTCAATTATTTCGATTCTAGGTTCTAAAAAAATTCATAGAACATAGAAACAAGACACTGGTATAATTTCACACAGAATAGATTTGTTTCTTTTTCTTTTTTTTTTTGAGACAGAGCCTCAAGCTGTCACCCTGGGTACAGTGCTGTGGCATCACAGCTCACAGCATCCAACACCTGGGCTTAAGTGATTCTCTTGTCTCAGCCTTCCAAGTAGCTAGGACTATAGGCGCCTGCCACAATGCTTGGCTATTTTTTTCAGGCCCAGGCAGGATTCGAAGTAGCCAGCTCTGGTGTATGTGGCTGGCACCTTAGCTGCTGAGTTACAGGCACTGAGTCAGATTTGTTTAATTTACCCAAACAGGACTATGTAATTTGTAGGTCTAGCTGCTGCCCAAAGACCCAATGTTTACCTATATCACTGTCAGCAGTTATGATGTTTCCCGGTGAGAAAGCTGGGGAGTCTGTTAGCTTCCCACCTGCTTTTACAAAGCACCACACACTGGGAGGCTTGTTTGAAGTCTCTACCTCTGTGTGCTCCCACTTAACGGGCACACCTTCTGGATGCCGGGCACACCTTCTGGATGCCCGACACAGCTACGTCAAGGACTCTTCCTAACAAAGGCAAACATGTAGCCTAATTGTTTGTTCCCTCATATTAATCTGAAATAAAATTATAAAGTCCCTAATTTTGCAGGTGATAAGTCTACAATCCAGGCTCCCTCTGTGGGCTCTGCTTCCCTCCAGGTTCTTGGTGGACTTCTCCCCTGTGTCTGTCTCCCAGGTCTCAGGGCTCCCTCAGTCTCTGTCTTAGACGTTCCCACTGCAATTTAGGGCCAGCCCAGGCAATGCAGGATGAGCCTACTGATCTCAAGATCCTTAATTACATCTGCAAAGACCTTTTTCCAAATGAGGCCAAGTTCTGGAATCTTGGGGATTAAGACCGGGACATACTTTTCTGGGTTCACCAGGCATCCCAGGGGGGCTTAGGGAGTGATGATAGCAGGAAGTCAGGTCTCTCTGGGAGGAAGCTGGGCAACATCAAAAAGCCATGAAGCATCCACACCGGCTGACCTGGAAGCTTCGCCTCTTAGAACATGCCCCGGCACCATGCCCAGACAGGTGTGCCAGAATGTTCTCGGATGCAAGGCCTTCAAGGTCGAGCTGTCTCCTGGGGCCTCTCCTTTCAGACCTGGTGGATGCCATGCTGCTGCAGAACGCACAGGCGCACCAGATCTTGACGCACACCCTGATGCTGCAGGCCCTGCCTCCCCCACCGCGCCAGGTAGGCTCTGCGCAGACCCAGGTCCAGGGGTCTACTTACACGGGGGCGGCTTTTGAATCGGTAATTTCTGCAAGAGAACTCTGAAAAGGGCATTTCTGGCTCGGTCGGTCGGTGGTCGCCTGTGAAGCCCCAGCACCCTCTGCCCCACCCCAGATGGGGAGTGTTGTGCACCTCACCTGATGTTGCTTCCTCTAGGTCCAAGCCCCAAGCTCCGTAGAGAGCCACGCAGAGGGGGGGCGGGAGGGGAGGAGTAGGGGCAGCGTGCCAGAAGCACGGCGCTGGTGCCTCGCCTTGCGCAGGCTTAGGTCTTCATACCTGCGCCCCGCGCTTCGCAGTGGGCCCGGCCCGCCGTCCCGCGAGCCGCCAAGCCGAGGCCGCCCGCCGCGCCCCGACAGCTCGGACCCCGGCACCGCCGTGCGCCCGCCGGTTGCTTCGCGGGACCGCCTGAGCGGTAGGTCCGGTGGATTCCTGCTTGGGGCGGGAGGGAGGCCCCGGGTCTGTGGGGTTCCGGGAGCTTGGAGACACTCCGCGTCCCCTCCCTCCCCCGCGGGGCCGCGGCTTCAGTCCTAGCGTCGTAGGAGGGGCACCCCGGCCTCTTCTGGGGGCCGCGTCCAGTCGGTACTTGCCGGTAAGACTGAGTCCTCCCTTCGGTTCGCGCCCCGCGGCGGGAACCCGGAAACGTCTTGCCGTGGGGTCGCAGCTGTGTAATAATTTTTTAAAAATTGGCCCAGGAATCCTATGAGAAAAGATTATAAAAATGCACAGATGCCTGAGGGAAAAGGCCATAAAGGCAGGCAGGTACCCTGGGCGCCTGTTCCCTACAGGCTGTGGTGTTTACTTGGAGTGTGTATGTGTGCGCAGAGCATGTGCGTGCAGTGCCTGGGCTGTGAACCAGGCACCGCAAGCGGGTGCTGCAGTTCCGTGTCCTGAACTCACCGACCAGCAGCTGAGCAACGGGCTCCTTGTCCTCTGTATAAGTTACCTGCACTCTTACTGTTACTCTTCTTGGAGGGTTGGAATTATGTTCCCTTTATCTATTAATTTTCTATTTATGTTCCCTTTATCTATTAATTTTCTATTTAGTTTAATGTTCGAGACAGAGCCTCACTCTGTTGCCCAGGTAGAGTGCTGTGGCATCAGCCTAGCTCACAGTAACCTCAAACTCCTGGGCTCAAGTGATCCTCCTGATGCAACCTCCAGAGTAGCTGAGACTACAGGCACCTGCCCCGACACCTGGCTAATTTTTGTTTTTAGTAGAGATGGGGTCTCACTCTTGCTCAGTCTGGTCTAGAACTCCGGAGCTCATGCAATCCACCTGCCTTAGCCTCCTAGAGTGCTAGAATTACAGGTGTGAGCCAGTGCCCAGCCTATTTTTATTTTCTAGAAGACAGTGTCTGCCTGCTCCTAAGGCTGTAGTGTGATGAAGCAATCACAGCTCACTGCAGCCTCCAACCTCTGGGCTCACAGGATCCTTCTAAACTCCTCGTATCGGGAACTACAGGCACATACCATGCCTAGCTAAAAATTTTAGCTGAGGGGTCTATGTTGCCCGGGTTGGTCTATAACTCCAGGGTTCAAGTGATCCTCCCACCCTGGCCTCCCAAAGTGCCATGATCACAGGCATGAGCCAGCTCCTGAGCCCTTGCTATTTTAATGTTATTTTTATTTAAACATTATTTCTAAGTATTGTGTGTCTCAGGATTGAGTCTCTTGTTCTCTAAGCTCCTTACAAATAAGCACCCTGTTTCCATCTTCATACCCTTGGAACCTGGCAGGTAGGGGGCAAGACGCTGCCACTCAGCCACCTGCAGGTGTTTCCCAGGGGCTGACTTCCTGAGAACCAGAGCAACTCATGTCTCCAGGGATGGAAAGGTCGGATTTCTGCCTGCTCCTGATGGAGCCACAGTGGTGACACCTGCTTCTCTCAGAACCATTTTTCTGTGCACCTTTGAATGTGATTCTCGTTAAAAAAAAAAAAAAAAGCCAGAATTAAAAGATGCAATATCCTATTTTCATACTGATTTTTTTCTAATATGGCTTTTCCCTTTAGTTCTATTTGACAACAATTATGTATTCAATGGAAGGAAGAATTGTGGCAAAAGTTGATGGTCTTTGTATGGCTTGGGTCACTGGCTGGGCCACCTGGACCTTGACACTGGAAGTGCCAAGTGAACCCTCAAGGTTGCAGAGCTGAGGGGTGAGGGTGGGAACAGACCAGGGCAGGCTGCCAACGGGGGAGAAGCCTCTTTACCAGAATGCTGGAGTGCTCTGAGGAAAGATCAGTAGAACCTCAGCAAAGGAGTTTATATGTTCTCAATTTTAAGGGTTTAGAACTTTTATTTATTTATTTATTTATTTAGAGACAGAGTCTTACTTTATTGCCCTTGGTAGAGTGCTGTGGCGTCTCAGCTCACAGCAACCTCCAACTCGTAGGCTAAGGCAATTCTCTTGTCTCAGTCTCCCAAGTAGCTGGGACTACAGGTGCCTGCCACACAGTTTTTTTTTTTTTTTTTTTTTTTTGCAGTTTGGCTGGGGCCAGGTTCAAACCCACCACCCTCAGTATATGGAGCTGGCACCCTACCCACTGAGCCACAGGCACCGCCCAGAACTATTTTTTTTTTTTTTTTTTGAGAGTCTTATTTTGTCACCCTCGGCAGAGTGCTGTGGCATCACAGCTCACAGCAACCTCCAACTCTTGGGCTTAAGCGATTCTGTTGCCTCAGCCTCCCAAGTAGCTGGGACTATAGGCATCCGCCACAACGCCTGGCTATTTTTTGTTGCAATTCTCACTGCTGCTTTTAGCTGGCTGGGGCTGGGTTTGAACCTGCCACCCTCGGTATATGGGGCCCGTATATGGGGCCGGCGTCCTACTCACTGAACCACAGGCGCTGCCCAGAACTTTTATTTTCAATAATGCAAAAAAAAACCCCACCTCAGGTTCAGTGCCTGTAGCACAGTAATTACAGCGCCAGCCATATACACCTAGGTTGGCAAGTTCAAACCTGGCCCAGGCCAGCTAAACAATGACAACTGCAACAAAAAATAGCCGGGTGCTGTGACAGGAGCCTGTAGTCCCAACGACTTGGGAGGCTGAGGCAAAGAGAATCGCTTAAGCCCAAGAGTTTAAGGTTGCTGTGAGCTGTGACACCCTGCACATCACTGAGAACGACATAGTGAGAGACCGTCTCAAAAAAAAAACAAAAAAAATCTGATATGTCCTACACAAAGAAAAGGAATGGGAATCTCTAAGGGTTTAGAACTTTTATTTGCAATAATGCAGGAAAAAAAAAATCTGATGTCCTAACACTTGTACCTCAGTGCTCTGGTCAGGGAATTTAGCCCCTTTGTGGGCTGGCGCCTCTGCCACAGGACAGTGGCGATTTGCAGAAATCCCAGTCTGGGAGGTGCCCCACTGTGCAGGGGGAATGTCTGTTCCCACTCTATCTCTGTCCCCATGTCCCCAGCCTCTGGCGTCAGAAGAGGTCCCTGCTCAGGGGCTGGAGCCTGGTCCCGGTGCGCCGGTTCAGCTCATCCAGCGCCTGCTTCTCCTTCTGCAGCATCTGTAAGAGGAGGGAGCGCTGGGCGTGGGCCCAGAAAACTGAGGGCGGGTCGGCTCCGCCCACCACCTACCCGGACCTGCGGAGCCTGCAGGGGGAGGGATGGCAGCAGGGAGACCAGCCGCCAGGGGTCGCCAAACCACCCAGCAGATGGGCAGTGGTTGGTCTACCCTGGCAGCAGGGCGAGGGGTGAGTTAAGCCCGCCCGCCCCTCCTAGGAGGCCCCTGAAAAGGGCCTTGAATCCAACCCCCCGAAGGACCAGCCGCTGTAAGGGGCGTGACTAGTGTGAAACAGGGCCACTGGCCCAGAGAAACCAAATGCATCCAGGACTATTTCTTATTGGGGTGGGGGTAGGGGGACAGGGAACTTTGTCTTTCAGACAAATGGCATCTCCAAGCTCTCAGCGTGGGGCACATACCAGCAGGCCTTTGTAAATGGAAACATTTATACAGGTGTGCGGACCCCTTAGTGCCTACTAAGTTCTGTTTCAAATTAAGCATTGTCACAGTCACAATGTCTCTTGTAAAGATTTTCTACGTTAAGCTCTCTGACCAAACACCAACTACCAGCACTCACAATTCTAGCTTTCAGTCTGTGTGCTCAAGCTAGACACTTAAACATTTCTTAGTCTCTTTTACAAAGGGCAGGTCAGAGGCCATCAGGTGTAGGTGGGGTGCCACCCAGACACACCCAAGTGGGCAGGATGGCAGGCTCCTACCTTCAGCCACTCTGCCTCAGTGCTGTGTGTGAAGCCCAGCAGATGACAGACTCCGTGTGTGGCAGTCACCTGAGAGAATAATTAAAATACCTGCTAGGCATGATCCAACAGGAAGCTGCCCCTTCAGGAGCACCTCCAGGGTTGCAGGCTGCTCTTGGTAAGTGGTAGAATGCAGATGCCCAGGTGTCCTGGGTCAGAAACACTGGAGCAGGATCCTGAGGTACTCAGCCTGACCTTCCTTCCGTCTAAAAGAGGGGCTAGGAGGCTTGGCGCTTGTAGCACAGTGGATATGGCGCTGGCCACATATACCCAGGCTGGCAGGTTCAAACCCAGCCTGGGTCAGCTAAACAACAACAGCAGCCAAAAAATAGCTGAGCGTTGTGGCGGGCGTCTGTAGTCCCAGCTACTTGGGAGGCTAAGGTAAGAGAATCACTTGAGCCCAAGAGTCTGAGGTTGCTGTGAGTTGTGACACCACGGCAATCCACCCAGGGTGACATAGTGAGACACTGTCTCAAAAAAAAAAAAAAAAAAAAAAAACCTGGTAAAATAGGGGCTAGGTGGGCCAACTACCCATAACTTCAAAATGGCCATAACCAATGGGGGGGGGGGGCCTATTTAAAAATATTGAGGGCTCGGCACCTTTGGGACAAGCGG